>PKRV01003243.1:739985-763873 GCA_003709505.1 Hyphantria cunea | reverse complement strand
TGCTTTTAAAGCATTAATTATTGTTTTTCTACATAAGATCCAAGTTATTTTATACATTTTATATATTTTTGAGTAATTGATGAGTACATTGTTGTGTGAATACTAATTGTTTTCTTTTTAATCCTGCAACAAGCAAACATACATACCAAACTTCTCGATAGCCTAACTCAAGATTGCTTAAATTCTCGTGTTTACTTTTCTAATATGCTAGTGAACAATGATACTGTAATGAAACATTATAAATAACAATTACATTATTAAAATTTAATAATAGTATTATATTAGCCAATGAAAACTTTGTGGAATTTTAGACTCCAATTATTTGTAAACCTAGCGCATCTAAATTGTCGTCGGATGGCGTTACCTGGTGGGAGTAATTAAGAGAATAAATAAGCAGATAAATAACTACCAAAATATTTCTCACTAACCAAACTAATTTTAAAAGAATTATTCAAAGACGTTTAGAGATTTTATTTTTCCAACTTGTATTTTTAGTACATTATGCGTAACACACACACACAGTCAACATTCGGAATGCATCCGCGCACTTAATTTCGTTTTTCACACAAAATTTGATACAAATTCTTTGTTCTATTTTTTTGAATAGGAAAAAATCGAAGACGAACCAAAACACGCGCAAGCAAAGCAGATAGATGTCAACAATTAACGGAACATTCAAATGGCCGAACTTGTCAGCATAAGTGAGGACATATATACCAACATAACGCCACAAAAAAATCGAAATTCGAATATACGTAACCCTCAAAAATTCAAAATTCGCGATACTCTTTGAAGACACCTCGTATGTTTATGGGAAATAAATGATAGATGGTCAGACTTCAGCACTAGAGGGTTTCGTTTTTACGATTTTTTTGCTATGGATCCCTAAAAAGATAATGCTTCCTTGAAAATATATTTACGATTTTTATGTTGCATACTCTCATGAGTATTTGTATGTCGTAAAAGATGAGTCGCTCGTTTTCTATAGGAATAGAAATCAGTCCAAATACCAAGGCACATAAATACAATCATCATCAACAACTCATAATGTCCCACTGCTGGACTCGAGTCTCCTCTCAGGAGAGGGTTAATGTCATACGTTCCCACTCCGAACGAGTGCGGGTTGGGGACGGGCAAGACTACGTTGTGGCTACGTAATCTTGCCGTATGACGTTTTTAAACCGCCCAAAGGCATCCGACTAAGCTTCTGGACTGTATGTATCCTATGATGACAACAGTAAAATTAAAATAAACCTTCATCACATAATATAAACAGCCTTTTACATTCCACTGCTGGCACACACACACAGACCTCTCCTTACTAGCTTCACCCGCTTCTCCATATTGTGGTATTTTCTTGCGGAGTTTGCTTCTCTCCTCTTCCGTCACCTCTGATATGAACAAGGGTCATGACGTATTATCCATCACCACACGGATCAAAACACAGAAGAAATAAAAAACAGGTCTGAATAAAATTGTGATGATTTAATTAAATCCATAGCCGGCAACAAAAAGTAATACTTTTACATACTGTAACATACATATTATATTTGTGTGATTCGAAAACAAATGATTAACTACAATACAACAACTCATGTGAGTGTAGAACGTCCATGCGTTGACGCCAACAATATTAATTATAAAAATCAAAATATATGTACGACATTTATTTATCTAATTCTTGAAACATTCAACAATTTCAATTAATTCTTTATTCTTTCATTGGTGTAGAATATCAAATTATTTACATACATACAACATGTGAAGAATTTTATACATATATATTTATTGATTTTTTTGCTGCTACTGATGCAAGTTAGGACACTGGGAACTAACACTATTTCAATGCTAAGTTTGATAAAATATTTATCACAGCTGTGTCACATACATCAAAACTAAAAGTTGTTTTAAAAATTTGAAGAAAAATACTTGAACGAAGAATAAATCTGATCTGTAATCTTTAGATTTAGGAACCTTGCTTATTTGAATTTAAAGTATAAACATTTCAGAAAATGCACCAGAGAAAACGTTTCTATCAATACTGATTTCTTTAAGTATACAATCTAGTTAAAAAATATTAAATTATACACAAAAATTTCAGTGAATTTGTATAACATTAGACAACAAGTTTAAACCAACTCGGGTTAAATCTAGAGATAACAGATTAGTTAGATTATACATTGCAAGCGTTAGAAAAATTAATTTACGATTCGAAAGAGACTGCCGTCATACGCTACATGGTAAGACAATTTGGAATGTACTCATTACAAGATGACGAGCATATACTATCATAGATTATCTCAGACCTACTCCGATTGTTCTGAAATTCAAATGTCTTTGTTCTAGCAAAAAATATTTGAAAACCGTAGACAAAAATATTAAAATATATTTCTAAAAGATGTAACTTGTCGTAAAAAATGTTCAAAGGGCGTTTTACAAAATGACCACAATACAAAAACCAGCTTTATGCGCAGTTTGAACTACAGTATCGCTAAGTTATTTTGCGTTAAGTGATATGCCCTACAGTTTATAGATAAGTTCTATCTTAAACAATAAACTGTGAACAAATTGACAACATTCATTCCTAAATAATTTATTTATAAATAATGCCACTATGCAAATAATGTAAATATGATACATATCACATTGAACTCAAAGAACCGCAAAGGAACAAACAATTATTTTTTTTCTAATTTAAATTTTTAAAAATTGCGCTAATTTTGCAACACCTCTAGAACCACGTCCAAAAATACAATATAAGCATTGTGATGTCGACAACACCGCCCATTCCCCGTGACCCCATTCAACTACAAACAGCAAACGTAAAGCAATTACTTTATCCTTCACCTAAATAATACATTTCATCAAATGCTTCTACAGATTCGAGATAAACCGTTCAGCCTTTAACGTTTTCAAGAATTTACTTTTGTCAAACACAATGTGTTTGTCAAACAATATGTGTATGACAAAATGACAACGTGGACATAGACTATACAGAATACAAACAACCTGACGAACACAGGCATGTTGACAACAAACACTCAACTTGACAAATGTTCACTAGACTCAGTTTACTTTTGTGAGCAATAGTAAGATTGGACAACGTAAGTTTAGTACTACTTACAAACATTATAGTAAACCATCAAGTAACTAAAGTGGGCCCAGCCCGACGTTTACTCGTGTAAAATCACTATTTAAACTACTGTGTGATGACATAGGGCGCTTATTTATTAAAAAAAAAGTATGTTTTAAATTACAAAGTTCTGGTGTTTTATCACCTAGAGTAAAAAAATCATTAGGACCGTATGCCATCACAATAGTTATACGCTTAACTTTTAAAATAGTAAAGAAATATCACTGTAATAAGTATACTAAGACCACGGGCGAGCCCGCCACGAGTTGGCTATCATGTCGAAGCTTGTTGATATTCTTATATTTATTTATTAGACATTCTACAATTAAAGAGAGCCCACTATATTTCAATGTACAATTATTGAGTATGATAACTGTTAAGAAACTTACAACTCACGACGGACCTCCCAAAACATGGTTCACTGCTCAGTTAATCTTACATATTTTCTATTTTTTTCTACGAATATATTGGTTATATAAATAATAAAAATATAGCATTTAGTTCATGCCGAAAATAATAGCATATAATTCAATGGAAACGCCTACTATCTTGATTTATTGTCTGTGTTATTTGTTCGATTTGCCATAAAATAAGTAGCTAACTAAGCAGTGTTTACCTCAACAAACATGTTTACGCAGAGCGTCCCAGGACAAAATTGCAATAACACCTTAAATTCCACTAGCGGTGCTCATCTCACTAAATCAACCACATAACGACTTGCATTCATACCTGTCAGAGAGAAAAAATAAAATTAAACAAAAAAAAAAAATAAAAACAAGATGAATCATAAACCAAATTTCCGAAAAAATGTATAGAATAAGTATTGCAATTAAGTCCATCAGAATGACAAAATACAAATAGTGTATTACTTATATACAATTTTATTGCTGATAACACATTTATATATACATATACATACATATTTTGATATGATTTTAGGATGCTTTGGACTGACGGACAAAATAAAATATTACACTATTTACTACTGACGCCTTCCAAGTACTATTCTGAAAAATAGTAAAGTAAGGACATGTATACACATCTTTACTTTACATTATAAAAAGGTAAAGTTTGTGAGTTTGTAAAGGGTAATCTCGGGATCTAGTGAAAACAAAAACATATTTTTACCAATATAAAGCAACATATTACAAGTTTATACTTAGTTTGGAGACCAATAGACACGTATGTGTCAGTGTCAATAAACATTTTTGATTTGATTTTGAGATATTTGAAGAGATTGTTTTTTGTTTTTTCGAAAAACGGTCCCCATTTCATGTCATCCACATTTTTTATAATTTTTATCATTAACTCCATCACGACGAAGACTTGAAGACTCGAAGACTTAGAATTGAAGACTCGAAATACTTGACATTGGCAGAAATAGCTGATCCGGCTGATTGCCATTCATCAAAAGAAGAAGACAAATCAAAATCAAAACTGGTTATTAGTAGTAAAAAGCCGTCAACCATGTCAATCTAAAGTATCCTTGCACTATTATACATACGTACATACACCATTTTGCATAACAAAGCTTATAATACGAAAGAATATGAAAAAATAATATAAAACAGTGGGATAGAAATAACATTATATTATAATGTGAACTGATTTTCGGAGACAGACAATGGCTTTGTATAACATCTATATTATATTTATCTCACTATTTAATATTGCTCGCAGTTGGAGATAGGTGAAATTGGACAGAATCGCGTTATTATAAAATACGTAATAGACTAGTGTTATATTTCTTACTTATCTCATAGTATTGATCTCAGTTTCTGAATTAATGTTAGTAAAGACAGGAGATAGGATGAAAATATGACATACCTAACTCCTCAATCCCCAAGGAGCCGGCGATCCGAAGGGATTTCCCACCCCGTAAACGAAAAAGAAAAGTTGGCTTCAGTTAATTTTGAAATTAGTTACCACATTTTGCATAAAAAAAAATCGCGCAAGTGCGAGTCGGATACGAGCAGGAATGGTTCCGTACAATTATTTATACATTTCAAGCGTCTACCTGTTGCCGTTATCTTTATGGAACAAGCCAAACAAAACAATCACGTTTGTTGTATGGGAGCCCCCTTAATTATTTTTTTATTCTGTTTTTTAGTATTTGTTGTTGTAGTGGCAACAGAAATACATCATCTCTGAAAATTCCTGGTGAAAGACGGATGGACAAACAGACGGACAGTGAAATCTACCAGGTACTGTTTTTACCCTTGGGTACGGAACTCTAAAAAGATATACATTCATTTTTCAGATAAAACAAATACTATTTTCTGTTAAGTTTTCTTTGTAAGGTCGAATCAAATCATCATTTGCTGGCTGATGAAGGGTATGCAGTGGTGTTTAAATATAATTCAACATTGTTCTAGTTCGCAGAATAAAAAAGTTTAAAGTGTTTTAAAGTTAGTTTTCTAAGTATTTTTAACATGACAATGGAAAAATCGAAATCGGTTGTTGATGATGATTAGTACTTAGATTAGATAGTTAGATAGATAGATAGATTAGATAATTAATACAGTATTAATCATCATCAACAACCCATAATGTCCTACTGCTGGGTTCGGGTCTCCTCTCAGGAGAGGGTTAAGGCCATACGTCCCTACGCTGGCCAAGTGCGGGTTGGGGACTCCAATACTTGTAAATAATAATTTTGTAGAATAAGGCACACTTTTACCAGTTCCTGATAAAGTTTCGCTCAGTTATCTGCCTTTTAACACTAGTGTCTGGATGAACGAGCTTGGCTTGGTATTTTTTTCGGTAAATTAATTTAAAATTAATCCCGGCATACTAAATGTGATGAAAACCGTTGGAACCGTTTCCAGGATTCGGAATATATAATTATATATACAAGAAGTTTAAAGGTATTAGATTTAACAGACAAATGTCGTTGATGAATTTTTGTCTATCTTATTAACATTATAAACGTGAAAGTTTGTAAGTACGCATGGATGTTTGTTATTCTTTCACGTAAAAACTACTGAATGAATTTTAATGAAACTTTACAATTATATTGCTTATACATCAGAATAACACATAGGCTACAATTTATAAAGATACAATTCACACAATATCTTTATATTGCGGGTTACACCGCGGGGCTCAGCTAGTCTGACATATATTGTGTCTCTATCCAAGTTGAGTTTGCCTTTGTCTATCAGTGACTTTATCAGGAAGTGGTGAAATTGGTGCGAAATAATTGATCTTGTCACACCATAGTTTTATTTATGAAGAGTAGAGGGCCAAGAAGAATAATAGGTTACATAGATTAGTTACTAAGAATAAATAAAATTCTTAACAAATATCTTCATAAAACTACACACTAATATTATATGTCTCCAAACGCCAGTTCTTGCTAATAATTTTATATTATAATGTATTTTTTTGACAAATTAATTACTAAGTATTATTAATGTTTTAACCTTTATTCTGGACCGGTACATACATTATGTTAGTGGACACGCCTTTTAAAATAAGAGGCAGTAGACGTGAGATGATATATATACTATACACATGTAACTTTTCGCTATGGCAACATTTCGCTTCAGTGAAACATGCCATATTGTTAAAAAATCAAGTCCTTTGTAATTGTTATTAAATATAAGTGATAGAGTATTATATTACAGAAATACATGGTTTCTACTTTCCACCGATAGACAAACAGATTTGTTATTTGTCAGTCTAAAAAAATAGCCTAAGTTTCTCCTTATATCATCAGCTATCTATCAGTGAAAGTAACGTCAAAATTGATTCAGCTGTTCCAGAGATTAGCCGAACACACTTATTGGGACAGAGAGACAGACAAAAATTTAAAAAAAATTTTTTTTGATGTAAGTATCTGTATATATAGTATGTGAGTATAAACTATGATTTGGATTTAGTGTTAACCTGTAAAGTTGAAATTACAAACAGTTACAAGTTTTAAATGATATCTCAAGTCTATACGTGTTTATGTATATACTTTAAGGAACCCCAACTTGTTACTGACACTGTCTTTGAGAGCGGTTCACTCTTTAAGTATAATTCTTATAAATTCTGACACATTGTAAACCTACGCTTGCTTGAGTCTCTAGTGTGGAAATGAGATATCCGTTTTTTTTATGATGGTAAGCAATTACCGCCGCCCATGGACACCCGCACAACCGGAGGCGTCACAAGTGCGTTGCCGGCCTTTTAAGGAGAGCGCTCTTTTCTCAAAAATTTGAAGGTCGTATTTTTATAGAGGCATTACAGATAACGTTGACAATCGTCATCATACTTAAAAACAAATGCATGTCGTAGTTAGAACCAGGTTCAAGTATACATATATATATAGTATACATATCTTTTTTAAGAATGAGCCAGCCAAAGAGACGATACTGGCTAATGGAAAGCACGAGGAAAATCCAAGAGTGTGGTCACCATACTCATTGCGAATGAATAATGGTGAGTCCCACTATGGCGGCTTATAGCTCCTATGTTGGTGAGATGACGGCGTGTCCACATTGCCTGACCTGACCTGATACGAGGTCCCATTACCTGTCGTGGTGCTTGTCGAGCAGGTACTCCTTGAGACGGCGAACCAGCGCCTCTGACAGCTGCGTCACCTCCGGCCACTGCTTCAGCACCAACACTCCCACCATTACTGCTAAGCTAGTCGTTAAGACGCGAACCCTGCAAAATATTTCGATTTATGTTATCTCAATTTTAAGGTATAAATAATTATTTTAAACATCTAACACACAACGCCATCTAGTCCCAAGCTAAGCAGAGCTTTTGTTATAGGTACTAGATAACTGATATAAATACCTATAATATTTTTTTGTACATACATATGATATATAGAAAACACCCAAACTCCGAAACAAATACTTGCAGATCATACAAATATTTGGTCCGACTAGGGAATCGAACCCGAGACTTTAAGCACACTAGGTGCAAAGGTTAACACTGCGAAACAGAGGCAATTTGACTTATGCAATTTATATGATTGGAGAGATATACTTACTACCTTACCTTACCTACAGTATATAAGGCAAGTAAAAAAATACTCATTGAATGTAAGATACTTAATTTTTTAGCAATTTTTACGCAAAAGTAAACAGGTTTTTAATTGAAATTTCATCATCATCAGTTTATCGCAATCTACTGCTGGACATATAACTTTCCATTGCACGTCATTTGGTCGATCAATAGAGTTAATTTCAAAAATTTAATAATTTTAATACAGAAAATAGTACAAAGCTTTATTAAGTTTACAGTTGATATTAATTGATAGATTATTAATTTCCAGAACAGATATTCGTGGTATACACTTAAACCTGGCTGGTTTTGTGAATCATTTACTAAAATGGTATTAATGTTAAATTTTATTTTTTGGTTGAATTTTTTCTGTACCAAGCTATTCTCACGCTAAGCTCACTTTGCTTCTAAAAGTATCGTGTGCGATACATACTTTGTATCTCAGAAATAGCTTATATTTAATATAGTAAAATTTTTACAAAAAAGAAGTTACGCTCGTACTCCTTACTATTGTATACACCGTATCGTAAAGAGGTACCAAAGACCAATCGGATAGGGAGTTAGATAGACGTAGCGCAGTGTGATACCTGGTCCTGTTCCAGGGTTTTCCTTCTTAGGGTGTACCTGGTTCCCCGGCTCCTAACACCCACGATGCGACATGCCGCCAGGAGGGGATGCGAGGGGATTTCCAAGCGGAAAAAAAAGGGTGGTACCTGGTCCGGAGGAAGGGCATGGCGACGCCCGCGACGGTGGCGACGAGCAGCAACGCGAGCTGCAGCAGCGTGAGCGCCACGTTGAGCAGCTTGACGAGCAGCAGGCGCGGCGGTAGCGCTCCCGCGCCGCCCGCGTCTCCGCCCGCACCGCCCGCGCCCCCGCCGCCCCCCGCACCCGCCATCCACTGCTCCAGCTTGCCGATCTGCGCACACCACGCCCACTCAACTCCTCGCACATTTCTTCCCTTTACATTTCTATTTACTAACTTTCATCAAATAATACATCGTTTTTAATGAGTGTTCTCAAACAGTGACGTCACAAGTCTATATTCAATACATTTTTCAAATAAAGTTTTCGTTTCGACAAACGATAAAAAGTAAATTTGATTAAAGTATCATCTAACCTATCGTGTGAAATTAACGACTAGACGTCGTCAAAAGGAATCAATTTTCACCGTTTTAGCGACTATAGACTTAGATTAACTAATCAGCGCTACTTTGTCTGAGGAAAACACATGCCTCGTTTTGCAACACTTTTTCATTCATAACATCGGCTTCTATTCTAAAGTAATAAAATATTCATCACTTAAATAAGGTTTCAAATGCAACTAATACTTCCCAAAATTAACGTAAAACAGCTCATCAGTTTTAGTAATCTTTTAAGTCAACTTCTCATGTTAGTTTCTCAATTCTCATGTTAGTTTCTCAAATATTACCAAATTATACTAGTTATTTGCTCACTTTAATACAATAAAAATCATCTTTCTATCCGAAACTGTCTATATAATTTTTCACAAATCTAAAGACTAGTATTTCTTTCAAATAACATAATCATCAAAAACCAAATTCGTAAATAAAAAGACAAAAGATTAAAATTAAGTATGTATCTAATTCAACCAATGGTGTTGGTAGATGAAAAATATAATTTCCCTAATTTCGGGGAAAATTTCTTACACTGTCACACTGATATTCCTAGGTACCCGCAGTTTTTGAGTTTTGGATGTGAATATTTTATATAACCATTATACTTTGATGATGCCATAAGGTGAAACCGGTCAGGTGTAAAAAAAAACGTAAAATAGTGAAATAAGTGCAAGTGAGTTTTAGAGTTTCTTGACTAAAAATTTTACATTTAACACCTTTTTATTTTAAATAATCCTTTATCTCTTATATCAGTAATGACTCACCTTGGTCTGACAGAGATCGAGTGCTTCATGTATATCTCGTATTCGTTCCTCGCTCTGGTACTGGACCTTCTCTTCCACGTCCGTTAATGCCTGCTTCAGGTTCTCCACCTGCAAACCAAACGAACAATCAAGAAAATAATAGTTACACGAACGCATACATAAACCTTGCTAGGAAAAGTGATAACTCTCTTTTATTGGCCCTTTTGGTAGCAAAGGGTAAAAGAATAGATGGGTTATCTGATGGTAAGTGACCATCTGCAACTCTGAGTCATCTCTGTGCCTCTAGTACCTCCTCTCAGAATTCGGGTTATAGTATTATAGTGAAAAGGGAGTGTGGGCTTAGTATATGGAGAGAAGGGACAACATCACTGCAAAAAGAAGGCAAACTTGAATCAAATCCTTTTTTTACGTGTGGAAACTAGAGACGAGTCGTACTAGTTAAATCAGATATTGGGTACAACTGTTCCTAATCTTAAGCAATACCTAATCCACATAATCTTCCAATCTTCCTAATCTCAATCACAAACCATTACTTGATACAATCACAATCTGCCTTTTCTTAATCTTAAGTTCTGATATCGTTATTTGACAAATGTGATCGTTGGAGCATCATATTACTTGAACGAATAGGATTAGGCATGCATTAGCAAGCTATGAAGAGTTGTTTGTGATATTTATTTATATCTTATAGAGTGAATGAAATGTGAATGAATGAAAAATGAAACTGGAATTATATAATCATAATTAGGCTGAAGTCTCGAGATGTATTTACGACTGTATATTTAGATGTATTTACGACTGTATAGTTAACCCCTAAATGCGCCCGTTGCACGAACTTGGTCTTTTTTCTGGTACCTGTTGTGTGACCATGCTCTCCTACGCAAATCTGATAAGCAAGGGGCATGTACTATGAGTGAGCAATAAAGACGGATCAATAAGGAATCCATTGTATAGAGTCGTCGCGCTTTCTTCGGCTCCAGATGTGTAGCGAGATAGTGAGATACGTTGCAACGTGTAAGTGAGTGAGATAGCTCAGGAACAGGTGGGAATGTATGCTGAACATTCGATTTTATGTTTTATGAATACGAAGATTAGGTGGAACAGATGGATTATACACATTAACAAAACGGGATTAGGTGCACCCTAATCTCGTAAAATACCAAATGCTCGCATCTGTTCTAAATACGACTCATCGCTAGTAGAAACACCCTTGGGCCTTCACCCCACCGGGGTTTGCGGCGGAGAGGTGTGTCGGAATCGAACCGATTAATACCACACGGTTTGCCACTCTGCGCCTGAGACGGGAGAGATCCGGGAACCGATTTCTTACAACAACCGGACCCCGCCCAGAAACTTGAATTAAACCCTATACCAGCTCGTCTGAACAGAGTGTTAAGTAGGCCAGAACCTCCCTTCGGAGGGGAGGTTTACGTCCACTGAACTATTAAATGCTAAACACTCGCTCGATGAAAAATAATAGAGACTGCTTGGCACTGGTTTTCTATGAGGCCATGGTATCACTTCGAGGGTAGATACCGTCCGTTCGCTTACAGCTCTCCCGGGGCACAAAACGTTGCAAAATATATATCTATTTCTATTAGATATAGAATTTCGGTTTAGTCATTGTTTAGCTAATGTACCTTCCTAACAATAATAGGGAATATGCATAAAAAAATTTTTTGCCTCTCCGCAGGAGATATTATAGTGCACAAGTGTGTGCGCAAACACAGGTGCACTCTCTGTTCCCTCGCTCTCTTAATCCAACGGGATGGTTAACCGACACGATCAGGGAGAGATCAGGCGCAGGACCGACAGTGTTACGTGCTCTCCGAGGCACGGGGGTTCAGACCCCAACTCCCAAACTCCCAGCTGTTATTAAGTATTTATATAATGAGAAAAAACTCAATAACACTCTTGGCCTGACCCGGGATTTGAACCCGAGACCTCTTGATTGGCAGTCGCATACTTAAACTGCTAGACCAACGAAGCAGTTCACGGATTACTATTGGGCGAAACGAAATGTGACGTCGATAGTCACTTCATCGAATCGTCAAAGTCGAAATTCTAATTGTGTTAGTAATGTTTGTGAGAAAAATTAACATCTTCCATGATTTTAAGAGCAATTAAAAATGTAAATAAGCACAAAGTATCTAAACACTAAATAGTAAACAAACATCAAATGACAATGACGTCAATGGCCTTGTCAAAAGCGCGCGCAAAAACAACAACCCATAATGTCCCACTGCTGGGCTCGGGTCTCCTCTCAGGAGAGGGTTAAGGCCATACGTCCCCACGCTGGCCAAGTGCGGGTTGGGGACTGGCAAGAGTACGTTGTGGCTACTTAAATCTTGCCGTTGGATGTTTTTAAGCCGCCCGAAGACCTCCAACTAAGCTTCACGACCATGATAATAACCGGGACCGACTGCTTAACGTGACCTCCGAATCACGGAGACGTTCATGGTAACATGCCACCAGCGGTCACCCATCCAGGTACTGACCGCGCCATCGTTGCTTACCCTCGATGATTGTTTCTAGTCACCGAGTGCAACTGGGCTATGAGCGCAAAATGCGCGGCGTTTTGTTGTCTTTTAAATTTTATTTTGAAAATTAGTTTGACCATTTTCAAGCCTATATAGTATTTATATATATATATATATATATATATATATATATATAAAATGATCATATTGGAAAATAAACACATGAATATTCCCTATTGACCAACAAAATACTTAATGAGAATTGTGATTTAATATACATACCTCGTTCTGGTGCAGTTCTGTGAGATCATTGATTTGCTCTTCTAGCCGCTCAGTCTTGAACCGTTCCTCCTGCAACGCAGCCGACAGGAACGACACTTCTTGTGACAAGTTCTGCAAAACAATGTGCTAAATTAATGTCACAATTTCACGAGGGCTAAAATATGGCAAGATGAACAGAAAACTTTTTATTTATACACCATATTACACAGTTACAGGGGAGTAGGTACGCAAAAAAATGTATATAATTATTAAATAAATTATAATCAGTGACTGGACGGTTGGCCTAGTGGTTTAATCGGTCGCCACGTCGCTTTCTACTGCGCAAAGTGTTGTAGGTTCAAATCCATAAGACAATACTTAGTACAATCTACAAATTGTTGTTCTAAGCCCGGGTATTGGTAGTGCCCGGTTCATGTATGTATGTAAATTCCCCTGAGACTTACAGGATGTATGTTCAGAAAGTGGCAGGTGCCTTTAAAAATACTATTGAACAGAATCTGTTTGTATCGATTCTTACTCTCTCGATATACGTTAATTGGTGCAGTTATTAAAACTATAATATTATAATAACTACTATATGGCTACGCTAAAAAGTGTGATTCTTAATATTACCTTTAATGAATCAAATTTTTCCGATAACCGCTCATAGTCTTCTCTGCGCTCGCGCAGTTCGTTCAGTATTGGTTTTATTGTAAACGTTGCCTCCGTGATGTTGTTTGAACCTGTTTGTGGAGGGTACCTGGAAAACACAAATATTATTTTTAGACAAATAGTCTAACTTAAATGAAGAATTCAGATAAGGTAGTACTTGTTCTATTAAGGGCAAGCACTAGGACTGTTCTGTATGAAATAATAGCTGTTCCCGGATATCCTCTACTTCAGGCGCAGAGACACCGTCTCGCCGCAAACTTCGGTAGAGAGGGTTTTAGTGCAAGTAAAAAGAAAGACAGACCAATTTTGAAATGTACCAAATGTACTCTTTGAGACCTCATCAACAGTCTTTAGCCTAGATATAGGTCTCTGTTTAGATATAAAATGAATTTGTTCCTTCAGTCGATTTTCCCAGGGATACACACCATAAGTTTGGACGTTGAATAAAAACACGGCAACTTACGGAGCTCCCTCGCTGGTGACGGAGGACGAGGGCGAAGCCTCGGGGCTGTACTTGGGCGCTGGTGACGTGGCGGCTCGAGGCAGCGTGGAACCGCGAGGAGCACCCGCCTCGCCAGCCTCCGAGGCTCGGGAGCCTTCCGACGACGCGTTCGCTACCACGTTGTAACACTCAATACACACAACATACACACGCAGAGGTATTGTTACCTCACACGCTCAAAATATCCCCTACCTATATATTATAATTATTTAATTGTGGGTAGAAACGAAGTATTAAATATAACTCAAAGTTGTCAAAAGTGTATCTAAGATATATACATACTATACAATTAAATGAAGGTTTATACATATTCGTGGTTACGATTTTAGAGTAACAGAAAAGGAAAAAGGCGTGTTAATACGACATAAAAACGAAGACAAGATACGAAGACATTTTAGGTTTTTCCCCCAACTTTTTCAAGTATTCATTTTAATATCTAACATTATAAAATAATAATAACAAAAGAAAAAAGATACCAAAAATAAAAACCAAAGTTTGTGCCAATACTGCGAAAAGCGTTACAGGATTTTGAAACAAGTAAAAACATCAGGATTGTAGGTAGATAAAAAAGCTTTATGTTACCGATCAATAGCGGATAAACACATCTGTGCATGTATCTAGATAAGTTAATGGTGTCAAGCTCGCAACTTGTGAGTGACGTAATAATTACCTTTTTGCACATTCTGACATCTACATCTTCTTTTATGTGACTATATTATTATAAAAAGTATAGTGAAACTATTTATGGTCCAGTCAAATTATAACGGATTGATTAATTCATGAAACAGTATGATATACAACACGAAAAGGGAACCTATCAGTGCATTATATTCAACAATAAAACTCTAAAACAATAAAAGTCTTATTCTTATTCACAAATGTTATTTAACTTTAAGCAACGTTTATGTGTTATTTTCAACTTTTATAGTTATAAATAACACAGAAAAGCTAAATAACCATAATGAATAATAAAATAAAAATAACTTAAAAGAAAAACATACTTTAGTGCCACCTAGCGAAGACACACCGAACTACGGAGTAATTAGAATATCCTGTACGTGATACAGGATATATATATATATATATATATGAATGCCTTCCTAAATTCACTATATTTAGAATATTATATGTTTGGTAAGTATTATTTTAAACTATCAAATAACTTTCTATATATGTATGTATATCCATCAACCGCATAATATACATAGAAATAATCACTGATTAAAGCGATAATGTAATATATAAATGTTTATTTACCTCTGAGCTCCGCGTGTGGTGGGGCTAGCGTGCAAAACGACACAGCATGGTAAGCAACACAAAATAGATTTGATTGTACACAATGTATTGCCTATTGTGTAATAGGCCAGATGACAAGCTTTGTAACGTAGTTATATTAGGTAGGTTATTTAATTCATTTATGCAACGATGTTATATATTTTATATTTTATCAAAAATTCATAAATATTATATTGTTTTGTTTTATATGAAACTAAAAAGAATTAAAGTATATTTACTGCTTAAATTCATTTAATTTCATTTGGTTATTTTTTTTATTAAAATGAACGTGTTTGTATGATAATGCTTATATTCAGACTTTGATAATAAAATGTCCCTATTCGTGTTTTAATTTTAACAAAAATATAATGTTTATTATGCTTCGAATAAAACCTATCTCGATTCGAACGAAAATTCACGAGATACTTTGAGATAAATTACCACTATCCTCAAAATAATTCTATTTTTATAAATAATCTCAGAAATAACCTTCATCGGTAAATAAACTCTACTTACGAATACTCTAAAAACACGACAACACGTATATTATGTATAAAGGAACATAATAATAATAGTATAGTTACATTTCTTACGGCATTTCTTGCACTTATTAAACAACATTTCATCATAACGTTGGCGTGCCTACTGACTTGTTCACCTACTGACTGCTCTGTGTCACTGATTACAGCATACGTGATAACGATACTATTGTACTGATAGTTTAGCGACAGACTGAGGCCATGGGACTTAGTGTGAATTTATTTCACGTCAACTTGCTCTCTGAGGCTAGTGGCTATAGTGTTTTGGGTTACGATTGTCCCGCACTGAGGGCCTAGTATCAGTTTGTTGTACCTATTCGCTCTTGATGACGAGCGTGTTCGGCGTTTCGAGTAGTGAGGATTTCGGTGTCGTGTTCACCGTTATAATCGAGTTTATTTGATGTAATATAAAGTCACACTAGACCTTTTTAACTCTTGATGATCCTGACAACAAATGACGGTTGATGCGAAATAAACACACTAGGCCAATAATGTATTGTATGTTCTGTGTTTAGTATAGACTACAAAAATTCAGATAAGTGCAGGCTTTATGTGCCTCAATGAGGTTTGCATTGAAACGTTTGTATTAATTACAGTGGAGTCAACTGAGTTACTAAAAATAACAGTATTGAATATTTTTTATAGGTATAGGCGCTTATAGCCCTATTGCACTAGGTGATTAGAAACAATCAACTGACATACAAGGTTGTTTTATCTTGAAGAACAATGTTTCGTGTCTCAGTGAATAATGCTAGCTTGTAAAGAATTTTCAAATTTGTCTTCTATTTAGTACGTCTGAAAAAATCATTTGTTCACATCTTTAAAGCACTAGTCACGAACTACTGATTATTAAAATTAGGTAACCTGTATTGTGAGGCATGGTCATTAGCATCAAGCCGTTAGTCGGCCATACTTTTCATATTCTTTACACGACATACTGTAAATTTTGAAATACGAAATTTCAATATACTTGACTATAAGTAAAAGAGATATATTCAAAAAGTATCTTAAAGGTGTGCTGTGAGATAATTGTTCTTAAACATTCACAGTTGCATTTAAAATGTACTTTAAAATTGATATTGTGAAAAATGCAAACTAATGTGCAACAATACTGATTTTAATCCATGCCAATATTATACATTCGAAAGACATTATCTGTTTGTCTAGTACGCTTTCACGGCTAAAACGCTATTTTCAGTTTTGAGGAACGCCATAATCTTTATGTTGCTTTTATTGACTGCTATTAACCGACATACACGTCAGCGGAGCCGTGGCCATAAAACAGTAATTAAATAAGGCTTTAAGTAAAAGGTATATATGAAAGGTTAATTTGAGTTCTATATACATTCCACTTTAGTCTAGTTTAGTATATACTAATATAAAAATGAAGTAAATTTGTGTATAATTAAATAACACAAGTTCCGCACCGAAATACTCCTGACAATACGGTTCAAATATGGTTTAAATCTATTTTTTACAATCACAGTGTTACACAGAGTAGCGTGGTGACCAGAGTTTATAATATAATTGAGACATTTTTATATACATTTATATGTACACCTAATACTTACAAAAATAATAATAATAATAAGCGAGTGACAACCGATAGTATCGGTTCTATAGTCATGATAAAAAACCTTGTATCTTTTCTGTGAATCATCTTTATCTCGTGCGGCCGTGAAAACTAACAACCGTGACTAATAACGATGCACATAATAATATATTGTGGGAGATAAACCTTGTATAGAATGATTAGATCTTATTTATTTAGAACTGTTAAAAGCTGTTGATGTGATATTTTTATGGATAGGGAGGGGATGGGGAGAAGGGTTGGGGTATGGGCATACAGTGTCCTGGGTCCGGATGGCGTAAGAAAGCGGTTCCTGGATCCCTCCCTTCTCAGGCGCAGAGTGGCACACCGTGGTGGTTTAGTGGGTAGTCTGGCTGGTGTCAGCCAGGAGTCCCACACGAAGCGAACCCCTGTACCCGCAGGCGGGGAGCGAAGCGCGTAAAGGCATTCCACCACGTCAAAAAAAAAAAAAAAAAAATGNGGGCATACAGTGTCCCGGATGGCGTAAGAAAGCGGTTCCCGGATCCCTCCCGTCTCAGGCGCAGAGTGGCACACCGTGTGGTTTTAGTCGGTTCGATTCCGACACACCGCCCCGCCGCAAACCCCGGTGGGGTGAAGGCCCGTGGGGGTTTCAACACATGAAAAAAGGGCATCCATCCTCCCGGGTATCCTCACTCACTCGGTGGAAAACAACGCAAGCGCTGTTTCACACCGGTTTCTTGTGAGGTCGTGCTCCGGTGGTGACTCCGGTCGAGCGGGCCCATGCATGCCCAAGCGTGGCTCTCCCACGTTATTCCATTCCAAGTTTAGAAATTATTAATATGAATTTACGGGCTTATAATAATATAACTTTTTGATCAATCTTTTGACCACTTTTTATTACTATTCTTTATCAAGATTAACAGATTATTTAGTAAAATTAAAAAAAATTACCTCAATAGCAGCATGTTAAAATAATTTACACGACATACATAGGTTGGTATTTTTGCCAATAATTATTATTAGCAATTATTAAAATTGAAATTCAAGATTTAAACTATAACGATACTATTATTCATTATTAGGGTTAAAATATAATATCTAAAGGAACGTGAAATACCGTATCGTGCAACTACGAAATACAAGAGTAAAGAAATGGGTACTGTGCAGGGCTCATACAATTTAACGGGGACCGGGTGAGGTGCGGGAGGAAGGGACATTGAAAGACAACTCTCAAAGAATGAAGGGTGCATTAAGAATATATCTTGCGAATTTAGTACATTTTTATACAAAAGTATTGTTTTGACAGAAGATACAAAGTAAATGATTGGACTACATGTCATCTACCCTATTAAAATTAAATGGAGTTATGTCGAAAAGCCATCTCGATAATTCGATTTTTCGCATTTAGCAGTTATTATCCACATTTTCCAGATATTCTGGTTTGAGTAAGTATGTTAACCAAACAGTTAACACTGATAAAGAAAAAAGTTCAAGTGATTTTTTTTAGAATGAAAGAAGTTAGAAAAGTTAAAAGTGATTTGCTTTGTAGTATAAGCGTATTGAATGGTACCGTATATGATGGCGAATACAGTGGGGATGCCCTTGAGTGTATTAGAGATTTATCTGGTCTAGTCTACATATAATGAGGTGAAGGATTATGAATAAAGAGTATCACCACATCATTTCATCTTATAAGGGTAGGTAGTTAAGAGGCGACTAGGGGATGCAAATTACGCAGGAACAGACATCACTGCAAGGAGAAGAAAACCTTGAAACAAACTCTACCTGTCTTACCAACATGTATAGTAGGTCTAAACCTCCCGTATAAAGAAGGCCTATGTCGGCCTGGGCCGCAATTTGTACACGGTAATTTAATTGATGTATTATGTAAACTATATATTTATGTGAGCTGTTATATCTGTTGTACAATAAAGTGTATTCTATTCTAGGTCCAGCAGTAGTCTATTAAAGGCTAATGATGGTGGTGAATCCACATATTAACATTATCTGGGCCCCGCTGTGTTACCCGCGTTTGTTGTTGCAACGCCGCGGTGCGAATTTAGTCTAAAAAAAAGCCTAAACTAGTCCTTATGTTATCAGCTGTCTACCAATGAAGGTCTCGTCGAAATCGGTCTAACCGTTCCAGATTTTATCCGGAACAAACAGACAGACAGAATTATCGAGGGGAGCTTACAGGCTATATAAAATCAAGTTATTAGCTAGTTACCTACTAGATAAGTACCAGACTAGTTTTTGTTGACAATGCCTTATAAGATTTCGCGACACTAAAAGTGATATCTGATATTTGTAACAAACCTACAAATCACTCCACCGTACCCAGCCATAATTAAAGGAATTAGAAAAACATAGAGTGGCCAATGCCACATTTTTTAATATTTATAAATTGCAACAAATATAGTAGTGTCCAACTACAAAATGTTAGAATTTAACTATGTAGCCATAGGGTCCAATGTACTTTAGTCCTTTAGCTCATCTAAGGTAGATATTCAACTCCAACGGGTGGAAAATTCAAGGATGAATAATTAAACTTGCTTCAAGCAAAGGATTTATCGCGACTAACTGCTCTATAAAGCACTAAAGTGCTGTATAGATACCATAAAGGACTCATGAGCCATCACTCATTTTAATATGCGTAATTATTGAATGTCTGTTTTATTTAAAGGCATAACTTACTGCCATAATAGATTATTTTATCAAACCGACAAAAACCACTGTATGTTTATATTTGCCTTGGTACCATCAACGCTTATACCGAAGACAATTTAAAAAGTTATGATAAGAATGGTAGATGATATTAGTTACAGATGGTATTTACACTATTCTATATTGTACATATTAATAATACTCACAAGGACCCGAGTTTTCTGTGACAAAATACATATTGTGTTATAAAAAATGTATATTTTTATTATAACAGAGTCATCCTATTTTTATACAGGGGCAATTGAATTTAATAGGGTAATCGCTACATGTCAACGTGTTTAGCTAAACGTGGACAATACCGTTAACAACGATTGAAAGGCTTTCACTTTGTTTAAACAAGATAAACGAAAATGTAACACACACAAACAGACAGTATTTATAAAACCTTCATAAAACCCAGAAAAGATATAGATAATTGTATTAGGTACACTCTGACTTTCTGACTGTGAGATGCAGGGCACGATCGAGTCAATCTCGAATAACACACATGGTTTAAAGTGTAATTTCGATAAGTATTTGATTCATATAATATAATTGAATAGTACCTGATCTTGTCAATTTATTCAAGAACAAAATATTATATTAGATTTTAAGAAACGTATTTCGCGACTTTCTAACTAAACAGTTTTCCTTGTGCTAGAAAATCTTCACAAAAGTATTTCAGTGGTAAAGAAGTTAAGTATTTCGTGACAAGATATATTTAAAGTGCATACATTTTATATTTTTTTCCCCTTCATACTTGTCCACGCTTAGCCAAAAATGGGTGTACCCTTAAATTGTGACCTTTTCTTGATATCCCTTAAAAAATGTTACGCATATATGGATAAAAGAAACCATCCATGTGACCAACGATTGACAAAGTATGTATGTTGCATGGACACACAAATGTAATTTCATAAATATTTTAAACTAATAAGCAAAACGACAAAAAAAGCTGTACCCAGTTTATCAGGGATTTGTAAAAGAAAAGAAACGAAAAGGAAAACTAAAGCTAATTTGAAAATCAAAGAGTAACACCGGGTGTATGACATAAATTTAGTAATATATGTTCATGTATAATGTTTATAAATAAATGCAATTACTATGCCTTCTCCGTATACTATAATTTTAAAGTATTTAGTATCTATCTGAACACACTTCGACTAACCAGGTTCCATAGTTTCGTACGTAACGACAATTTCTTGGAATTTGATTGGTCAATGGGCGTGGCTATACGTGGAACCGTCACTATTTTTTTAACGCGAACAGACTATGACATTGAGTATGTTAAGTTATTGCATTTATTTACGAACATGTGGGTGTGGTTTGTTGTAAGGTAGGTAGGGGGGATGTTGGTGGTGAATACAGACCGGCGAGCTGTGCGATGTTGTCTGCAGATCCGAAGCGGTTGGAACGTGTGAAGAGGTGAGCAAACTCGCGTGGAGCCGCCATCACACTGCCGCCCAAGCCTGTGATACCGTCGCGAATGTTGCCGCCCACGTTCCTGTACATAGTACCAATTTAAATAGACTACACGGTTGGCCTAGTGGTTTCAGTGGTCGCCACACCACTTCCTACTGCGCCAAGTGTTGTGTTTTCAAATCCTACATGGGACAGCACTTTGTGTGATCCATAAATTGTTGTTCTAAGTCTGGGTGTACTTTGTGTCCGTTTCATGTATGTTTGTAAAGATCCCCGCGACACAGGAATGTATATTCCTAATGCGGGAGTTGTCTTTTAAAGAAAAAAAAAAATATACGGCACTTTAACATCAACTCTTGGCCATAAACCTCAACTCAGAAAGATTGTTTTCGGCTAATACATATTGCTGGCTGTTTATTTCATCGCCCAGTATAACATGATCTGTAATTGTATACAGTTTTAGTATGACAGGTCCAAATATATACTGTACCTCTAACAACTTTATGTGGCTGATTTTATTCCTTGTTCTCAAATATCCTATTTAAGGTACTGTAGCATTGGATTTATATTCAAGTAGGGGTTTCACACCACTGTATGTATTATCGACGTAAACCGACGTCGATAATACCTCGTTGGTCTAGCGGTTAGCGTATGCGACTGCTGATCAATGAGGTCTCGGGTTCGATTTCCGAGTCGGACCAAATGTTTGTATGATCTGCAAATATTTGTTTCGCAGTTTGGGTGTTTTCTATGTATAATATGTATTTATTTACAAAAA
Organism: Hyphantria cunea; assembly: GCA_003709505.1. Classification (NCBI taxonomy): domain Eukaryota; kingdom Metazoa; phylum Arthropoda; class Insecta; order Lepidoptera; family Erebidae; genus Hyphantria; species Hyphantria cunea. The sequence goes on along the minus strand of PKRV01003243.1, from coordinate 741,652 downwards.
AAAGTATATATATTTATATCAGTTGTCTAGTCCCCATGGTACAAGCTTTGTTTAGTTTGGGACTAGATGGCATTGTGTGATAAAATGTCCGAAAATATTTATTTATTTAAAAAAAACCCTCTCTGTTACAAACATTTAATTAGCTTAGCTAGAAAATTACCATAAAGAAAAACATACGACTAATCCGAATATTATTTCTTAGAAGTAAAACAATTTCAGCATACCATATATTTTATTGTAGTTAAGAAACCAAGCGGTGTATATAGTTCTGTCTTTTATAGTAAAAAAAAATAATTGTAACTCACTTGAGTCCCTGTCCCATGTCTCGTAGTACTTCCCGCGGTTGTCTATGCGCCTGCCCGCTGGTTCCATGTTGCTATATGAAAAAATATTATGTTAAACGTATATAAAATCCGTCTCACGAAAGAAGTCCTCCAGATGCGGCGATGCAGTCGTGCGACGGAATGTTGTCATCGTAAAATACATACGGCCATGAACATAATATAATGTATATACATATATTTATTATAATATATATATAATATATATATAATATAATAACAACATTCGACTAGAACAAACATGGCCAATCAGTATTGAGTTCCATATATCATTGTGGGACTTCTTTCGTGAGACGGTGCTGATTCAAAAGTCAAAATTAATGTTAGTAATAAAAATTATGTTTCAAATAAATTTGTAAGTTAAAATTTATAAAAAAAAAGAATTAACTTTCTTTGGTCATTTTTTTTATTTATTTGTAACTATAAACTACACCTAAAATCAGAAGCTTGAAAAGCAACCGTGAAACGTCCTCAAATGTGCAGAAAAAGCAAAAAAATATACCCGCACTAAAGTGGGAAGTAAACTTCCCGGGACTTCACAAACATACATCATCAGAAACAAACATACAGAACCCAGACTCAGAACAACAATTTGGTGATCTTGATCCAGACTCAGAAGTGTTATCCCATGTTGTGATCGGACCCTCCAACACTTAGAATAGTAAGAAGCGGTGAGGTGTTCCTTGAAACCACTACACATCCGTGCATTCAAAGCCAATAGAAAATTAACTGCTTTTCCGTAGAAACTACATCCACTGACTAAGCGTATGAAATAGTGACTTCAAACAGTTTAATGAAAAATGCAATAAAGAATTAAATTGGGGATCACGAATGCAGAAGATTAAAGGATCAAGATTATGTTTGAGAAATAAGAGGAAATAGATTCACGTAGGGATAAAAAAGGAATGTCATAGAGGGCCCAGTGTGAGATTATTTCACATCAACTAGCTCCCGACTGCGAGCGAGCGTTCGGCGTTGTGATTGGTGTAGAGTTCAAGTGCGGGCCAATCGCAACGAGGGACCGTTTACCGTGGGAGAGCCACGCTTCGGCATGAATGGGCCGGCTCGACCGGAGTGATACCACGGCCTCACAGAAAACCGGTGTGAAACAGCGCTTACGCTGTGTTTCATCGAGTGTGTGAGGATACCGGAGGCCCATACCCCAATCCAACGCCCCCTATCCCCCTCACCATCCCCCTTCCCCCCAGGCCGCCATAGTGTGGGTCACCATGCTGCATTGTTCTTTTTCGCATTGAGGATGGTGACCACCACTCTTGGATTCTGCTCATGCTTTCCATCAGGCAGGGCAGAGTCATTTTGGCAGCT
>PKRV01003243.1:661471-739977 GCA_003709505.1 Hyphantria cunea | reverse complement strand
AAAAAAAAAAAAAAAAAGACCATGTCACAGTTACGAACTAATTGATGTTAAATGAACTCATACTAAGCCCGTAAGTTATATTACTCTTAAGGCTAGATTAGTAATAGTAGTGTAATGTCAGTGATACAATGCCCGACTACCATTATTTACCCTGCATACCTCCCAGTTCTTGATCCTTTTATTGTACCCTTCTAATTTCTTTTGTAGCTGCGCGATACATAAAGCACTCTTTTGATTCTTCTTCTCGAAGACTGCTTTGATGCGCTGTAGCTGTTGTTTGTCAGCGTTAGCCGCTAACTTTAGGTACTCGTTAACGTTATCTGAAATTATTAAGATTGAAATACAATTTTAAAATCCAACCATCGCCATGTTTACTGCTGAACAAAGGTTAAGGACTATAATATAATTTTTATTTGAAATTCCTTTTTTGTACATTAAAATTGAACTCGTTAATATTTAAATCATAAGTTAACTGTTTTGTCTATAGTTAAAGGATCAACTTTCTGCCTCGCACAACAAAACTGTGGAATGAATTGTCGCCTGCGGTATTCCCGGACCAATACGACCTTCAAACCTTCAAGAAAAGAGCGTACTCCTTGTGACGCCTCTGGTGTTGCGAGTGTCCATGGGCGGCGGTGATCGCTTACCATTAGGCGATAAGTCTGCTCGTTTGCCTCCTATACCATTAAAAAAATCAAACTAGTAGACTAATCCTGGAGTAGGTAACTGACTAATACTGACTATGAACACATAGAATTCAAGAAAGAAAGAAAAATCTCCTTGAACCGATGAAATACAAAGAAAGTATTGCTTAAAACCAGTTTACCGTGAGCCTGTGATATTAACACGGTCGACTGAGTCCATAATTACCGCAGTATAGCCCCTCTCAAATTATTAAATTCTACTTCTGAATACACATATTACAGAAGTCTTCTACATTTTTTGACACGAAATGGCTAGCCAATGTTATTCTTTCAATTCAATCAGTTTGGTAATACTATTATAAAGTTGTAAATTGAACTTAAACTTACCGTCCCGTATGGTCTGTTCCAGGCGTATAAGTTCTTTGGTGCGCTCGATCTTGTTGTTGAGATGTACGATTGCTGCGGCTGCCTTGGATGACGTCACGTTCGTCGCATCGCCTTCATCTGTTCAATATCAATTATTTCGCTTACATATGGTACATTTATTAGCTGAATATCTTTCTGTAATTTTAAATCAACAGTATTTCACTAAATGCATAAGAAAGTCATGTTTTTAAATATATTTAAATAAATATTTCGGACACTTCGGACATCTAACACACAACGGCATCTAGTCCCAAACTAAGCAGAGCTTGTATTATGGGTACTAGACAGCTGATATGAATACATAAATACTATTTTTTTTTGGAAATATATACATATTACACATATAAAACACCCAAACTCCGAAACAAATATTTGCAGATCATAGAAACATTTGGTCCGACCCAGGATTCAAACCCGAGACCTCATGGACAGCAGTCTCATACCCTAGCGCAATGCGCCACCGAGGCAGTCAAAATAATGGTACTCTCATAAAACTAGTAAAATTATTAAAAAAGAAACCGTTTGCATCAATATCTGTCATATTTATTAAATTCAGTATTTTTTTTAAATAAAACATGTAAGTTATAAAATAATATACATATATTATATATTGTCTTGCATTCGCAATGAGTTTGGTGACAACCACTCCTGAAATCTGCTTATGCTTTCCATCAGGCAGCGTCATTTTGGCAGGGTCATACATATAAAAAAATGTCCTCCACACCCTACTACTGTATATATTGTTATGATTTAATCGCAATTTTCAGTTTATTAATTTCCTACCTTTGATTGCACAGGCGAAATGTTCAGAATGTCTTCTTAACATTTTAAATAAATTTATTTAAAAATACACAGTTCACTCATGTTACCGATAGCACTTTCAATGATCAACTCACAGAGAAACTAATGATATAAACAAACACATACATACATATTTTATTCGGTTATCGGACGAAAATAATATATATGTACATATACATGACCTACAAATATTAATTAGATCATGATAATTACAGTTTAAGAGTTTAAATGTAGCTATGACATTGTTTTATTTTATTTTTTAAAGTAAATTCACGCTTCTATTAAATCAACTCCCGCAATAGACATGACTATCTATCGTGAAGACAAGGTTTAGAACAACGATTTGTGGATCACACAAGTGTTATCCAATGTGAGATTTGAACCCACCACACTCAGCGCAGTAAAACCGCTTAAGCACCCAGTTACGCGCAGTGCCTGTGCAGCAGCACACTTGTTTTGTGACAAGAAGTAACGAAGGAGATGATACATATTAGGGACATTTAACACACAACGTCATCTAGTCCCATACTAAGCAAAACTTGTATTATGGGTACTAGACCGACAGATATAAATACATATATGTTTTTTTTTGTAAATAGATACATGGTATATATAGAAAACACCAAAACGAATATTTGCAGATCATATTTGGTCCAACCCGGGAATCGAACCCGTGACCTCATGCACAGCAGTCGCGTACACTAACACTGCGCCAACGAGGCAGGCATCTGCTGTTAACTATTACTACCAATACGTTGCATGATATAATCCTCACAATGATTGCTTCTTTTTTAATGCGTGAATCTGCCAAAATGACTAGTCTGCCCGATGGATGGTGGTCACCATACTCATTGCGAATGTAGACAGTGCAACAATGCATCATAGTGACCCTAACTATGGCGTCTTAGTGATGCTTCTGCATCACTGGGTCTCTGATCCTTCAAGAAAAGAGCGTACTCCTTCTTAAAAAGCCGGCAACGCACTTGTGACTCCTCTGGTGTTGCGATTGTCCATGAGCGGCGGTAATCGCTTACCATCAGGCGATACATCTGCTCGTTTGCCACCTACATAATAAAAATAAAACACGCCAACATGAATGCTGTCATTTTAGATTGGTCTTCTGTTAGGTTCTCACAGAAGACCAATCTAAAGCTGTGACCGGCTCGAGCGGGCCGGTAATAATCTCGTAGTACCGGCCCGGTTGAGCCGGTCACAGCAACCACCTTGCGACACAAAGCACTTAAAAGCTTATATTTCAATGTGAGTAATCCATTTACCATGATTAGAATAGTCCCCTGGGCCATCTTGACCTGAAAGCAGAAAAAATACATTGGTATTGCAAAGGAAGATAAAGGATTTATGTGCTTGCGGTATGACTACAATTTGGTATCTTAAAAATGATAAGTACATAAATTAAACAATAATGATACATATTTCGGACATCTATATAACACACAACGCCATCTAGTCCCAAACAAGCAGAGCTTGCATTATGGGTACTAGATAACTGATATAAATACTATACTTTTTTGTAAATACATACATATTTTACATAGAAAAACACTCAAACTCGGAACCAAATGATTGGTCCGACCTGGAAATCGAACCCGAGACCTCAAGCACAGCAGTCGAATACGCCACCATTGCGCCACCGCAACAGCCGTCAATGAAACGACTTTCATAATAAATCGTTTCATCTAAATTGAATACATGTGTAGATAAGTTATACAATTTACATTTGTACTTACTTCTGTACGCGGGAGAACCGTACTCGTCCGAAGACAATCCATACGATACGTTAGGACTATAAACTGTGCTCGAATAATCCCCTGCCGTTATTAAGCCTGGTAGGATTTTCTTTTGAGGCGAATCTTCCAAGCTGAAATAAAATATACGTCTTAATTACATAACTCAGGAATTTTATACGTCGTAAACGAGTTATAGTTATTAGTATGTATCATCATCGTAATTATCAGCCTATCGCAGTCCACTGCTGGACATAGGCCTCTCCAATTTCACGCCACTTACCAGCTCCTACCAGCTGTCTTACGCAAATCATCACTCCGCCTGGCCTGTGGACGTCCCATACTTACGTTTGTCAAGACGCGGTCTCCACTCAAGAACCCATTTACCCAAACGATTATCAGTTCTGCGGCTAATATGTATGTTATTAGCATGTATGTGTGTGTAAATATAAATTATATTCATTAGAAATTAGAATTATTTATTATCAAACAAAAGTCATTGCACCGTCAACTACTAGTCTTTCCGATACTTTTTGATCCATCCTAAGGTTGCCTGGAAGAGATTGCTTTCGGCAATAAAGCCACCCTTTGTACATTATACATTCGTCATTTTCTGTACTCTCTTTTATATCTGTATTACGGTGTGCAAATAAAGAGTTTTCTATCAATCTAGTATCTACTTATTTGTAATTCATTTATTAAACTCTGTTAATAATAATGGTTTATTACTTCAGTCGTGAGGCGACTTTTTTGATCTCACGAACTGTTTTTTTTTTGTGGAGATTGAACCCGCTACACTCATCGTGGCCAGTGGTTAACATCTAAGCCATCCCTGCAGTCAACTCAACTAAGTACACTTATCAATAAAATACAACGTTATAAATATCGTCATTATAGTTATGCACAAGGTAATAAGATTACGTGCCTTGTATTACATAAACAATACAAAGATTATACGTTTACAAGACATGGATCACTTGTCGAGACAAATACTTGCATAATAATAATGACACACCAGTCATACGGCACTAGCTTTTGCGTGTGGCTGCGGCCCGCGTATATTTTGGTTATCGCGGTAAATCTCCATTGTAATTTCATCAGAATCAGTCAAGCAGTTTAGTCGTGAAAGCTTAACAGAAAGATAAAGTTACTTTCGAATTTAAAATATTGGTGTGGAAGTATGGAATGGCATTAGGAAGGATTAAGTTGAAATCAACGTTTACGTTTAATGATGTTTCTATGTAAAAGGTACATAACATTTTACATATCTAGTATTTTATATCTAGTATCCTTAAAACTTAGTAGCTTGTATTGAATATGTATGTACATTCTCATAAGAATAGGAGGTCGAACTATGATCAAAGGGTAAACGTCAAGCACATACATTATAGAAAAAAAAAGTTGAAAAGTCAAATCATAACGAGGTTAATGATCTTTGTTTAACCGATACTGTGTGTTATCACAGTAAATTATGGACGGTCAAAGCGTTAACCGCAAAACTCTCGTTTAGTAATAGGCATCAACGTTCAACTTATTCATCTAAACCACAACACGAGATATCGACTATCATGACTCATCGATTAAATTTATCGACTACATTGTAACGAGACTCATTTCGAAGTTAAAGAAACTCAAGTTTTGTACTAAAATTAAAATTACATTCATGATTGACTTAATCGATATGTACGAATATTTGTTATTGATTATGGTAAATACATTTAATTGTACACGTAAATAGGCTCATTTATATTTGCACCAATCAGGAATGGACTCCGCAAAGATACACGCAAAAAGCGGTCAAAATTTAACTAGGAACATTAATATTCGTGTACTCACTCTCTGGAACTATTGACTGTGGTATTAGCTGAGAGAGGACTGTTGCCAAGGTCCCTTGAGTGAGATTTGACATGGTGTGCTCGATCCCCGTGACGTGACGACGATGATGATGATGGCTCCTGAAAACAATTATATTTACACGTAAAAATCTCATAGTTTCATCGGCAATTTAAAATTAATATAGCCTCAATGGGACTTTATATGCACCTATAATTTTACATGATATTAACAGCCTTAACAATCCACTGGCGAAATTAAAATAGTAAGGCCTCTCTTTTGAATGGTTTTTACCTGTTATGCCACGCTCATCCGGCCAGTATAAATAAGGCTTGTTTCAAATTTAAGGGTTAAAAGCCGTCTATACCGTTGGAGTGTCACGCTTCGGTATCTATGGGCCGGCTCACAGAAGACCGGCGTGAAACAGCGCCGACGCTGTGTTTCACCCAAACCCAAACGTATCCCTCAAAAGCCGGCAACGCACTTGTGATGACTCTGATGTTGCGGGTGTACGTTGGTGGAGGTAATCATTTACCTTTAGGCGATGCGAATGCTTGTTTGTCCACTACTCCATTCAAGAAAATCCTCTTTTCAGTGTTGAAATCCGGCCTAGTTTGTTGACTTAGTTGGTGATTTCGACACTTAATAAATATGGCTTGTGACGCTCAGCATTTTTAATCCATGCTACACGGACTAATAGCAATAGTGAACCTTAATTTAATGTACATAAATATCATTTTAAGCATACATATCTTAACTAGATAGATGACCCTTTGAAAAATTCATTGCCTAGTAATTCCTTCTGACTTTAATTTTTTAACAACGGCATCACAATAAAATCAGAAGTACTAAATATGAATTGAATTGACACGATAGATACTTTCCGGATACAACTTTAAGAGTGACATCCCTTGTTTAAATCTTTAGAGAAATGCAATCATAAAGTAATTAAGCTATTTTTAATGAATTGTTTACAAATGAGCACATAACAATGAATATAATCTAATGAAGTACATTCTAAGAATAGATAACCCGATAAATATATCTTCAGTATAATTAGTTCCTGCTTCTCATAAAGTCGTTGTATTCTCAGTAAAATATGAACATTCCGGTTTGCATTACATTCCTACTATATAATTGGTATATTATAAAACAACTTAAACGATACTAAAAAAAAATGAATTCTTATGAACCAGCTGACCCGGCGAACTTCTTACCGTCATATTCAGTTTCATGAAAATTTTCTGATTTACTGTAAAACTTATTTCAGTAAACCCGTGTTAACTTTCCGCAGGGTCGCAGTGTATACGACTTAAGCGGACTAAGAAAATATAACACCTACAGTTTTCTTTTATTTTTTTTCTATACAAACCTTGCCCTTTTGTCTCTAACATAAAAACAGAATTATCCAATTTGGTGCAATGGACCCAAAGTTATGCGCATGCATACGATTTATACCTCGGAATTCAGCGCTAGTCAATTAATCTTTATATAAACATTGGTAATGTGCTTTAAATAGTATTTAATATTGAAAAATTGTAAAAAAAATAGTCCGTGGGATCTCAGTTTTTTGATTTCTATTGTAAATAATCACTTCTTCCCCACAATCACTTCTACTCCCCATCCTTGACTATGGCGATGTCAGCTATCTGGACCTCACCGAAGACCAATTGAATAAACTTGAGCGACTTCAAAACTTATGCATTAGATTCATATTTGGATTACGTAAATATGATCATATCTCAGAGTTTCGTTCTAAACTCAAGTGGCTACCAATACGCTTTCGCCGGAATCTGCATATTCTTACTCTTTTATACAGTGTTCTGTTTCATTCTCACACACCCCCGTATCTTAAAGAACGTTTTCAATTCTTAAAAAGTACACATTGCAGAGACCTGAGGTCATCGGAGAATTTTAAACTGAAAATGCCAGCACATACCACTCAGTTTGCAGACAAGTCTTTTACTGTGCAAGCGGTAAGGCTTTGGAACAACTTGCCAGATAATATCCGACGAGCAAAAACCTTGGATATGTTCAAAAAGCTAGTGAAGGATTACTATTTATCATTATGAATAATTTTTGAATAAATTTCATGTTTTATGTGTATTGGTCCGTATGTGTATGCATACTCTGTGTGTATGTATTTGTGTAGGTATAAGTATGTTTGTGTAATGGGAATAGTGTTTAACATTTGTATATGGATCGCTACTATTTCTCTTTGTTTTTTTGTATATTTTATGTGTTCCCTGTATGTAACCTACCCTAAATTTCAAAATTTTGAAACACTCATATCCGTGTTATGGTTGTCTGGAAGAAATCGCCGAGAGCGATAAGACCGCCATTTGTTATACATACTTTGTGACTGTTCCTATTGTACCGTTTCTTACTATGTGTATACAATAAAGACAAATAAATAAAATTAATTTTTCGGAGTTTTCCTTTACCAATAATTGTTATGGGGTAAATATAAAAAGGAGAACTATTACTTATAACTTGATCTTTGGTGTCAAGGGACTGCAAGTATGAAGATGAGGGGTGGGGAGGGAACTAGAGGGGACAACAGCAGCCGTTGGGTTTTTTTAACGCGTGAGTTCAATAATGCAGTCAAGCACTCGCTACACAGATTCAGCGACTGGGCCCTGGATTCCAAAATTTTACCATTTTTATGCCTTATAGCGCTCCACACACGTTTTCGAACTGAAGAAAACTTCAAAACTCAGAAAAGATTTTTTTTATTGTTAAAAGCGTCTTTTAAAGGCTATTTTCATTGTTTTAATAAGGTGCTATTATTTGTGCGTTAAACATTACTAATACATACGAATGTAAATAATGACATACATATTAAATATAATAAATCACAGCTACAGGCAATAGATAGATTTAGCTGTTAATTTTATGTTTTGCATTATATAATTGTATTAATTTGACTTAATTTAAGGAAAACTAGGATATCGAACAAGGAAGATAAGTCTAACCTAGATAGTGGTAAACAATAAGTTTCCAGATATAACAAGATATTATATTATTATATTCAATGTCACGGACCAAAGCTTAAAGCTAATTTACAATCCATGACAATTAGATTATGACATGCAGATGATGAAGACTGACATGCTGACAGATGGCAGACGTGTTTAGCATTGAACGGCAGATTGGCAGGTCACAGAACAACGCCTCGAACCTAGCTATCGATTTACTCATAAAGGCATAACTAATGTATAGTAGGTCTAATGGTGACACAATTCCTAGGTTAAGATTTTGTCTTACTGTTAGCGAGTAAGCGATAAGCGGATGAGTAAATTAAGGAAAGCCTAAAATTACGTCTACAAAAAAAGCTTTTTAAATCGACTGCATGGATGACGTAGTGGTTTAAGCGGTCACGAAGCTGAGTGTTGTAGATTCAAACTATGCATGGGACACTCCGTGTAATTCATCGCAAATTGTTGTTCTGAGCCTGGTGGTTCACTCTGTCCGTTTCATATATGTTCGTAAAATTCCCCCGCGAAACAGGATACATCCCCAAAGCGAGAATTCCTTACTAATAATGATCATTAAAACAAATACATAGCCAAACTTAGTAAATACTCTGTTCATTTGATTTCGGTAATGTGTAAGAGACTTTTTTTTACGAGATTTTGAGAGAGATTAAAAACTGACCTATAGTAGTTTTTATTAACATACTTTAAAAAAGAAGAAAGTTATCAATTTGACTGTTTTTTTTTTTTGTTACCTCATAACTTTTGACTGGTTGAACCGAATTTGATTATTGCTTGTATTTAAAAACTTCTACCAGTTCTTAAAGTTGGTTCTTTACGTTAAAATTTGTGATTATATAATAAGATGACGTCAATGACGGGTATGTATGCAGTCACTTCTGTTTTGAAATAGCTTAACATGAGATTAATTAGCATAGAACTGTTAGAATTCCTCATTTTTCTAGTTGCTCTTTATCCGCTATTCGTTGTTAGTGAGACCTGTGCCTTATTCAGAGCATCAATATTCGTACTTCATAATTGGAGAGGCAGCGCTGGCCTATTAAATTCATAGCGTACTTTCTATTTTTATAATGTCGGATTTGACCTGCATTTTTAGACTCGAGAAGTTATCTTTTGTTTAGTGGATCTTTTTAAGTGTAGGATATTTTAACAATGAATATGATAACGTTTAAGAAAGATTCCTTGAATATGTCACATAGATACTTGTATATTTCTGAACACATACATATTTTACTAGCTAACAGGAAAAAGTTGCTTTGCTATAAAAATAAAAAAAATAGGGATGTTGTCCCATGTAGGATTTGAACCCACAACACTAGGCGCAATAGGATGCGGTGTGGCGACCACTTCAACCACTAAGCCTACCGTGCAGTCATATTGTACACCAGAAGATTATAAAAGGACTTTAGGTATGTGGTAACAAGCGGCGGCATTACTGCTCGGAGGCAATCTCTTAAATGGTTACCTGCCATGGGAGGGTGAGAAAAATGAATCACCATCTAAAAATAAAACAATTTATTTTACTTTAACCTAGCAAAATAGTTAGTGGTAACAGTACGAGATATTTATAATGCAGAATATGCGTGTTTTTTTTTTATATTTCTTTATCTGATCATTTTTAGTCCAACTAATTTTCAAAGTAAAATTTAAAACACTGACTAAATTTGAGCTATTCAAACGCCGCCATATTACACGCTTTTGACACGGCCAATGACGTCCTTCTCATTTCGTATTTGTTTATTATTCAGCGTTTTAGTTATGTTATACTTATTGACAGTTTTAATATGTTCAAAAATCATGAAAGAAGTAAATTTATCTTACAAACACTACTACAGTTTGAACTTCGGCTCCGATAATTTCGATGAAGTGACCATCGATATCACATTTCATTTCGACCATTAAGTAAGCGTTTTGTAAGTTTGAATTGAGTTACCCTCCCATACTTTTCACTTTTTATTTAATATTTTCTGGGTTTAAATAATTACTAAATTAAAGATATAACTTTTAAGTACATTGTATAGTCAATAAAGAATCTAGAAAAAAATAATTGAGTCAAATAAATTTTTTATGCATATTCCCTATTTACATTTTACAGAGCAAAACACATTCGTTTATTACAAGCTCTTATCTAGTTTCACCAGTCCCGATGTCCGTAATCAAATCTTGCAACCTATAGTTCTGACGACAATGCAATGTATTTTTGAATTATTATTATTTTAATCGTTATTATTATTAATCCAAAATGTCCGCCGTAACAAAGGCAGCGTACATATTCCTGAACAACCCACCCAATATGGGTATCAAATGAAAGGGTTTAAAGTTATTGTTTTTATTAACCAGTAATAAGAATTTTTAAATTAATCTCTTGTTATTACTATAGCATGTAAGAGCATAAATATGTACTTGTGTTGTATATATCCCGACATTAATGCTTTCTACTGCGGTAATCTCCCTAATGGATATGAAGTTTGGTTGAACGTTTATGAGTGTGAGGTGATTCAATATGGTTATAGATGTAGTTTCACAATTATGAACAGGTATCTTACTTATTAAGGAAACATGCAAACAGAGCAAATATCTCCCTCTGAAGTTTTTGGTTAAAGAGTGGAAAGAACATTGGATATTTGGGATATATTGAATAGGTAATGCGACCAAGCACGGTTGATTTGCAAAACTAAAAGATTGGCAACAGAAAAGAAGCCTAAATTGTCAGCTTTACCATAAAGTCTAGACGACTAATAGTCGAGTCTGAAAGAATCGTTACACTTTAATACCACTATTCAGGACTGAATGGAAATAAAATCGATCATAACACTCAAGACGAAATCTGACTTTTTTATGAATGTTAGTCTAGAATTCTCGTTTTGGTTTAAACCATGTCACTTTTTAGTATCTTGTTTTACATTCTAACTACCTTATACCTGTGGCCACACCCTCGCGTATGTTGGTTATTGCAGTACAGAGGTTTACTTCAAAAATCAAAGTGTTAGCAGCTGTTTAACCGTAAAACTGTAACAAACAGGCATTATCAGAGTTACTTTGGATTTTATAATTCTATGGTATGATGGAATGAAACAGAAAAACTAGATGATATCTAGTGATAAAGTAATAGTCGACGATTAGTCTATAGTCAAAATCAAATCCCACTTGAAACTAATATAAACATAAAATACCAATGTTTTCACCCTTTTAAAATTCGCTAATGTTATGTCGCCCCTCCATGTGCTAGGCTCTCGACGAAGCTAAAACATCCTCATAACTATTTCATTAGGTATAGTAACATACGACTGTTATATTTATCATTGCCACCCTCATTCTACAGCACTACAGCAGATTTTATGCATTCCACACTCATCAGCCAATTTATTCCCTTCGGGTCGAGCAATAAACTCCACGGGGAATAACTCTAAATCCATGTGAGTTACACATCGCTTGTAAAAGTTAACAACTTAGTAATAGTATCTGAGATTTCTGACCTTGTGTCGTTCGGGTTAGTGTCTAGACCCAGCGGAATAGTCGAGACTTTAATTAGCCAATAAATTTTAAAGTTTTATGATGACTCGTCAACTAAAACTTTAGCTTTAGCTAAGCTACAATTGTAAATGGAAACATAACGGTTTCTTCTTGAATTTGGTGAAGAAGAAATTATGGACCCAATATAGATAAGTAGAGAAGGCAAAATATAGCAAAAATGTTACTGCCAGACTAGAACATAACAACATGTTTTTGGAATTTCCACATTCACGACAGTAATGAACAGGATCTTTTACACACAGCGCCATCCAATAACAAACTAAGCAGAGTTTGTGATTGGATGGTATAGGTACTAGAGAACTGATATAAATACGTATATGCTTTTTAATGTAAATATATACATATTATACATAGAAAACCCCCCAACTCCGAAACAAATATTTGCAGATCATACAAACATTTGGTCCGACCTGAGAATCAGACCCGGGACCTCAAACCACAGCAGTCGCATACGCTACCACTGTGCCACCAAGGCTGACAACACATAGATTGAAACCTTTTTTTTAACAGGGGGAATTCCTCATTTATGTCCTCCGCCCTGGGGAGAGGGCGTAGGGGCCTGTCAGTTTTTTACTGACTAAAACCCCCCGGTGTTCCATCTCTCACCTACGCCAGGGATCACGGGAACTTAAAAGGCCTCCGCAATCCCCGATTAGTGCCGGCCCGCTGCTGCGGAGAACATCTCGTCAGCGAGAGAAGTGAGGTGTTTGATTCCCCTCGAGACTTCAAACAGGGGCGCACAGGAACACTACGCGCCGCCACCACGGGTTCGGTTGGTTGGGGGGCGACGAACATCCCCAAGTCCTTAATTAGGGGGGCCGGTGGAGGTCAGGTATGCCCTCCTCCTACGCCCGGTGCGCCTTCTGCGGACTAAGAGAGAGGTTAGGATCTCCCTCTCCCTTTCCGCAGCCTCCTTCTGCGAGATGACGGTTTCCCAGGACTCCTCGCCGTCGACCATAGAACGAACTCCGGCCGGCAGTGAGAGGTCACTGCCTACTACAGAGATAAGGGCAAGGTCCGGCCCCTCCCAAGCGGTACACTCTGCCAGCGTATGCGAGTACACAGTACACAGTCGACGCAGTGGTGACACCGAGCGTCCGGCTCCCTGCCTATTCGATACAGGAACCTCCCGAAGAAGCCATAGATTGAAACCTAGTTTAAATAGAAGTCGTCTACAAAATGAAGATTTACTTTACATCTTACGATAGTTTTATAGCACAATTCAGTAGTCATAAAAATACATTAAAAAGAGATTTATACATCGATAGTCTAATTAGAACGACTCAATCTAACATTCACCTTGACCACTCCTGACTCGATTAGTCACCGTACCGAGTGAATAGGTCTTAAGGAGACACGGTTCTATATCATTTACCTAGTATAAAAACTCTTATCTAAAGAAAAAGACTCGTCACTTAGTTTAACAATGCGAGGTATGAGAATGAAAATTTTATTGAAGTACGAATAGAATATATTTTTATCACTGTCAACAAAAGTAGTTTGTTTTATAACACTGTCCTTGGCAGTAGCTGTCTAGATAGAATGAAAGATAGATATATATATGTATGACTTTTCTGAGTGTGGTGTGAGTGGTGAATCAGAAATAGACGATTTATGACGGATATTTTATACAACTGTGGAATGAATTGTCGCCTGCGGTATTCCCGGACCTATACGACCTTCAAACCTTCAAGAAAAGAGCGTATTCCTTAAAATGCCGGCAACGCACTTCTGACGCCTCTGGTGTTGCGGGTGTCCATGGGTGGCGATAATCGCTTACCATCAAGCGATACGTCTGCTCGTTTGCCACCTATATCATAAAAAAAACAACACTTGGATTGTACGGAGTTTAACTATGATAGTGTGGAAGTTTATAGTTATTGCTTACTGGTTACATTACGGCTAGTTTCATCAATTCGTACCGATATCGAACACATAATAAAATTTGATATTTCTTACATTACATTTATCAATCGTCAATAATTACATATCTACTTTTTTATGGCAAACGAGGAGGTATTTCACCAGATTGTTAGCGATTACTGTCAGGTCAGGATATACCTGGTTCCCCGGCTACTAGTAACCGAGACGGCATGTGGTTTATGATCAGTCATAGCCATCAGCAGATGGTTTCCAGGGGGATTTTCGTACAAAAAAGGGGGCTTAGGTTTCTGGTAACCTCACTCACATAGAAAACTACAAATATTATAATTATAACATCTAAATAATCAAACTATTTATGTCGCGACGGATTTAGCCAAGACTCGACTTAGTATATATACATATATATAAGTATATATATATATATATATATATATAAGGGTTTCGTACGATTCTAAATTATCTTTTGTGGGTGCTTGGTCGTGAGGTCATAGACCCCCTAAGCTGAGACAGACTCATCAGACAGAGTCATTTCAATGCCGATAACTTGTCTACTTCGTGATGCCCTAATTAAGGTGGAAATTGAACACATGCCAATCTATCTTTGTTACTGAAAAGTATAAGAAATATAACATAACCTATTAGGTACTTACTGGTGGTCTCGCCCAGTGGTCGAAAATCGACTGTCTTATTTTTTATCTTGCTGCACTCCTTCTTAATATACAGTAAAAAGGAGTACCGAGTTTTTGTTTTACTTATTAATATATAGATAAATATTATCAGCAAACAGGTATATAATTTTTACTTACAAAAACTGTACTGAAGAATAAAAAGTCGCCATAAAATATAGGTACATACATAGATTACCTTCCTAAATAAAAATGTGTATTTGTCAGGTTATATACCTAGGGCAAAAAATAAAAAATACGTCTCATTTTAGAAGTGTAGTAAACAAATATACCTTTGTTTTTTCCTTAATTTTATATTATTAGGCGGATGACATCAGGCAAATAAATGAGTAAACAAGGTATGTAATTTTGTATGGTAACGTTTTGTAGTTAACCACTCTAGTTATTTCTACTCTGCATGTTAAAACCATGCTATGCTCGGTGTTTCTTTAAGGGATCGCATCAGAAACGATGTGATCCGACAAAGGATTAGCAAGCTGAAGTGGCAGTGGGCTGGCCACATTTGCCGAAGAACCGATAACCGTTGGTGTAAACGAGTTCTTGAGTGGAGACCGCGTTTCGACAAACGTAGTGTAGGACGTCCACAGGCCAGGTGGAGCGATGATTTGCGCAAGACGGCTGGCAGGAGTTGGATGCGAGCCATAGATCGAACTAAGTGGCGTGAAATTGGAGAGGCCTATGTCCAGCAGTGGACTGCGATAGGCTAATGATGATGATGTTAAAACCAGCCTCATTTTTTTAGTAACTTACAAACATGCGCTATTCTCACAGGCTACACACACATGGTGCAATTTTGAGCGACTTATTATAATACATTCACTTACGCTTACAACATGGTGTACCGTCGATGGTGACTGCACCCTGGATCTGATAACAGCATCGTCAGTCACTACAGCCGGGTCCCTCGCCAGTTCCGCAATGGACGGTGACTGACTTCTGCTGGAGCCCTTGCTGTGACCATGGGCTACGTGCAGAGTATCCATTCTACCATTTATGGAACCCTTTCTTTCTGTGCTTTGGTTCATAATAGCGTCAGATTGTCCGTGGTGGCCATTGTTTCAAATTAATAGCTGAAAGAAATAGAGAAATATGTTCATTTTCTTTTGATCATACAAATATGCAAAAGATTTTTTATTTCACCTATTAGGCTTCAGTCTATATAGTGGCCTTTTCAGTAAGTAATAAATATACATATACACATATAAGTGTTTACTTGTAATAACTTTAACGGCTAATTAGTCATTCAATTATATTAACGATTTATATTTAATACTTATTGAGCCCCGCGGTGCGATTGTTCTTGTACCAAAAACAACCGCAGGGCAAAGCTAATCTTAAAAAAAAAGTAGCCTAAGTTACTCCTTATAACATCAGCCGTGTGCCGGTGAAAGCTCCGTGAAAATCTTTAAGTCGTTCCAAAGATTAGCCGGAACAGATAAATAAAATAAAATTTTTTTTAATGTAAGTACCTATATATACTTTCATCTACATTCAGAGAAAAGCTTTTAATTTGAAATTACAAACATACACTTCAGTTTTATTTATTTGTCTAGATGTGTAATAATCGTAGTATTACAGCACATGATAAGTATAAATTGTCTCCTAGGTATCGGAACGCTTAACTGCAACAAGAAGGGTTTAATGATAGCTTAACCACCCATTATAGCAAAAGCTGGTTTAGAATTGCATCGCTAAACTTTCAACGAACTCAGCTTGGATTAAACGACAAACAGATTGAACTGTGAAATCTTAGTTCCATTGACATTCCAATTCATAATCGCAATTGTTTAAAAGCGTTTTGTCATACGGAGCAATACTTTGGAGGAAGGAGATCAAAAACAACCCAAAATGGAAACACAATTTCCAAGTTCCTTAAACCTATGAAAGGGGTTGTAGCGCTCATTGTATGTACTATTTGATTTTAGTAAGGGTAGCACATAATACAATCTTGTGAGCTCGAATTTTCGGGAAATAGTCATATCTAGTTACAAGTATGAAACCCTCCAGCTACTGTTGACACTCCAGAATGCATTCATATACTCGATAATCTTTTCCCACCATTACTTTCTTGCTTTACAAACGTACCTTTCTTATTGGACTCAAGATCTTGCCATGCTTGCTTGCTTGATAGATTTGCAGATGAAAGCAATTAATACATTAGAGAATGAAAAATATAAACAAGATAAGTTTTTTAGTAGAAGTACACAGTAAAGCAGAAATTAATTTATAAGTGCGGTTTAGGGCAATAAGCTTGCCACATGAGTGGGACAAAATATCATTATTATCTCAGCCCGAATCTGTGTAAATCCCACGTGTAACCCTCCCCAAAGCTCTCAACCATAACCGGTCATATACTACTTATCTCTCGTGACTTTCATCAGGTCGTCGGACCACCTTGTGTGGAACTGAAATTATAACCCACAAAGCATTTCGGGGATAAATCACATATGTACGTAAATATAGTATGCCGCAGTAATATACATACAATTCAATAATTAGTAATTATTGACCATAATTAGCCTGTTTTCCTTAACCTACGAATTATAACAATAGGTCACATTAATTACATTGTCAGCTCATCTATACACTACTGTGCAACTGTTTAACGTGACTGGAAAACATATTTATAACTGGCGGTTGTTGCGTTGTATACTAATAATAAAGAGCACGCAATGCTCACTGTGTTTTGGTTTATAAACAATGCCGAGATACGACTGGAACATAATAACTATACTTTTCTTATAAATCAATCTCTATGGCGTGCCAAAGAAATATACATACATACATACACACACTTGAAAAACATAATCGTCCTTCTTATGCAGTTGGGTAAAAAGCCAATCCACGCGACAACCCCACGAATCTATGCACTTCTATGCAGAAGGCAAAAGATCGCATGGTCGTTTACCGCTACCCTTATTTTACGGGGTCATGGGACACGCTAAAATGGAATACAGTGGAGACGGATCAACCGATTCTCCTATATGAGGAACCGACCAGAGAGGAAAAGAGTGAGTAAGAAAGTAAGAAATTGATATAACTACACCCGTCGCCAATTTGCAATTTACTACGATCATAATTTGACGAAAAACATAAGAAAATACTTACTTAGTGATTTAAAACTAAATAACATCAATTGAAATTAAAACAAGCTAAAATTAATGAATTAAAAAATCCCCTATGCAGGCTCTTAATCGAGTAATCATTACTCGATTAAAGGTTTTAGGGTGGTTTTGACCAAAACCAAAAGTGCCTCATATCATATTGGCAAAGAGCAGATACTCTAACACAGCTGGAGCAATACTAACCAAACATAGCTAACAACCATCGCAAGAAAACTGGCTTTGAAATGAAAAAAACCGGATCGAAATCAGTTGTTAAACATCCGTTTGAGAGCTACGAAGCGACTGAAAGACACACACACTCACACACATAGATAGACATAGACGTCAAACTTATAACACCCCTCTTTTGGAGCCGTTAATGGGGGGGTTAAAAACGATTGAGTACTCGTAACTAAAATTAAGATAGATTTGACAAGAATTGGGGTGCATTCATAGTAAGGGGAACATAGGGTAACATTCCCACACACGGACATCTAGCGAAGTGATGATAAAAACGACGCCATAAAAGATCTACAAGGGCTTACGAGAACGTATAGGCAGCAAGAAAATAAATAGAATGACGGGTTGATTATTGTAGTTTTAGATGAAGAACAGCTGGACCAATTTTTAATATTTTAATAGCAGACTTTTAAAATCTATTCAAAGTATAATAAACTCGAAATTAACTGTCTGTCTGTTAAGTTTCCATGGCTAATCCGCTGAAGCGATTTGGATATAGATAGATTGGGCCTTGGAGGAGGACATAGGCCACTTTTTGCCGCTATAGCCGGCATACACGCGGGCGGAGAATCCTGCAAAAGCTCGTACATGTTAAAAAACGAAGAGCACAACTGTGACTGAAAGGTATGTAAAATTGCGGGAAAATCCCAGCTGTAAAAATAACCAATTCTAAATGCTACAGCAATAAATTTTCCGAACACAAATATTTTCTTGTGCCTATTATGTATCAGAATAGGCTTTACAGCATTATATTGTTGATAGAAAAACATATAGACGGCTTACAGTGTTTTGATTGACAGATAAGCCGCTAACTAGCTATGCTAACGTACGGATTACCGTTTATAGTATATTTGCGTTGCCATTTTCGTCTATAAGGCTGTTTATTTGTTAGGTATTATCAAAGGTGAAATTAATGTAATACACCACTATATGTTAAGTTCCGATAGCGAAAACGTGTAAAACTGATGTTCAGGTAAAACCGTTTGAACTAGTAGCGGACCCCAAATCCTGGGAATAATAAAGGCTAGGAAGATGAAGAAACATTTCAGTTTTATGTTTAATTGCTTGAAGGACGTAGGCGGCTTTTTACTGTGATAACCGACACACATTCGGGCGGAGCATTAGTTCTTGAGAAAATCTAGTAAGTACTAGCTTTTCCCATATGAAAACTCATGTCAGGATCAGACACCAACGAAAAAGTGTAAAATAAAAATAAGCATGTATAATAATGTATATTCTGCCGTATTTTCGCCTAATTCAATTATGATAAGAAAAAATTTATGTGCAAGTCAGGCGGAACACGCTGGTTTATGGCCGTTGTCGGTGCCAAATAGTCTCATTTGCTAAACTGCAGCTTTAACAAAAACAACTTTACGGATAATGTGCATATTCATTTTGGAGTGAAAACTTTAGTACATTTAAGTAAACAGGAATAATACAATGTATTGATATATTAATAAAATATCACGTTCCTGTAAAACAATATACGAGCTTGCCCCCATAACCCAGTCACCATTCTACAAACGTACATGTTATTACTAATAAATCTATGAGAATGACATCATTTCAAGACAAAGTCACGTGGTCAAAACAAAATATTAGCCAATAATACAATGGAATAGCTGCGGTAGTTATTGTAGGAAAAACGAAAACACTTGTATTTTCGTTAAAGAGGCTATTAATTCAGAAGCTAGCAATCCTGATACCAAAGTACGCAGGACAATAGCACTGCGAGAGAGAACTACACACAGAAGGAAATCATGAAACAAACCGTATACCGCTGGCCACCAACAACTGCGGATAACGTCGAGGCGTGAAGCTAGTCTAAAAAAATAGGCTAAGTTACTCTTTATACTATCAGCTATTTGCTAGTGAAGGTCCCGTCAAAATGGGTCCAGTCGTTCAGAAGAACTTTGTTTGTTGGTACAGACAGATGGACAGACAAACATTTTAAAATTGAATTTTTTTCGTAAGTAACTTGCTTCAACTTTATTTATTTGTATAGACGTATTTCTAATTCCTTATTTCTTTTCACATACAGTCTATATTTAAATTAATAAACATTATACGTTAAATGATATGACGTTGTCTGCCAAGCGGGAGGACGCTTGCTGCTATGACAAAATTCGTATTGGTACAGCAGTCGCCGACAACCTCTCATTTTTTAGTAACTGGGTGATAATTTTAGTCAGCAAAATTTGAACGTTTACATACATCTACCCTTTCGAGTAAAAAAAGATGCAAGTCTGTATTCTAATGAAGTGTTTACTTTTTGTATGCCCGTTCATTTCTGTTGCCAGTTTGTATGCAAAATTTTGTAACAATTGTGTGATGATTAACGGTTACACATTACTTTTCTTATTTCTTTTTTTTCTTTGTAAAGTATGAGCACAATCCAGGTGTTGTGGTTACTAGCAATGCGAATAGGGACAATACAGCATAGTGACCCACCCAAGAGCATGGTCGAGATGAGCGACAAACTCGTGTCGTTTTTCCTCAAAATCTGCTAGCTTGGCTGTTGTGTGTCCAAAATATCGCACATCAACTGTCTGCATAGTAATCAATGTTGCCAAGGGTTAGCATGTCATTAATATACAGAAGAAACAGTGTGGCCGAAAAGACGGAGCCCTACGGTACTACGGTGATGGTCGGTAGAAAATCGGAGACCGCACCGCCGCAAAAGACTCTAATGCAGCCCTGGTGCAGAAATGTAGCCACCCAGCTGCAGAGTTTGGGGGGCGACGGTGCAAAACTCTATCAATACAATACATTAGCCTCGACATGCTCAAGACCTTCGAAATTTAGAATTAAAGTTACATAGTTACAGATTATATTATACGCAATCCTAGAAAGGCTTCTAAGTTACATCTGGTTACTTGGGTACTGGTACCAATGCCGATGTAATATAAATCTTCCCAAAAACACCAGTTGTATGGTGTCTGGTGACAGACCCACGTGTTAGTTTACCATATAGATCATAAATAAATGAACGTTCCATGCCCTTTAGACGTCAAATTAGCCAACTAAATCAGTATCATAAGGTAGTATAATACATTTTAAATAAAACAAAACAATAAATCATTTGCCCTTTGTTTTATGACTAACTGTTTATGCGCGTAAAGAGTAAATTGAATGTAGGTACTTACGATTCTCGCTGACTTTGTAAATGTTGTAAATTCAAGTCTTTGTTTATTAATCTAATTCGCACGACTGTTTTGGAATGAAGGCACGAACAAATCGCAAGTGTTTATACATTTTAGTCTTATGTATGTGATAGTATTAAATTAACAATTCCATGTGAACTTTTGAAAGGTAGTTTGTACAGTACCAAATCAATAAGTCCTATCATTGTGTGAACTAAGCTTCGAAAGACTTCAACTAGTCGGAAAATGTCTTATAAATAGCAATAAGCCTGTTTTTATGCTCTTTGTCTTAGAATGTGATATGCAAAGTATCTTTAAACATTACTGATATAAGACTATAAAAAATGTCATGTAATTTTTTTAAACGGTTTAATTAGCTTTCCCCAATGATATTTTAAAACATTTTTTTCTATACAATATCACTGGCTTAACTCGTTTGTTTGGGTCAAATCTAGTAATTGAAATTTGACCCTTTCCTGTTGACAGATTGATCTGAAATTTTGTACACATCTAGCTTTGGTGACAAACTGATAATAAAATAAAATAAATTCTGTTTCATTGTCAACACAAGATGGCCGCCGCTACAAAATGGCGGTTTACAAGTTTTGTCACGATTACCTCAATATGGGTATCAAAAGAAAGGGCTTGACTAGTAGAACACAGATGAGAAGTACTATGTAAATAAATTAAAACTAAAAGCTTGAAAATAAAAATTATGTAATTTTTTTTCATTTAAACGGTTTTATTGAGAATAATGTACCAAAAACTAAAAAATAATTGGGTAAGTCCCAGTCATTTTTTTGTCTGATCAATGCCTTAGATTCGTCCTCATCGACCTCACACCATCTCTCAGTTCCAGACTTCCCAGTAGCCGCATTACAAGAGGCATCTCCCTCCCCATCCCCCAAAGGCCGGCAACGCACTTTTGACACCTCTGGCGTTGCGGGTGTCCATGGGCGGCGGTAATTTAGCGGTTTACCCCCTATTCCATAAAATAATCTTAGTAATAGGGTCCCATTATACCCTTTGTGTACGGAACCCTAAAAAGTAAAGGAACTTGTCCCATAAAGTACTTGTTTAAGAAAATAAAAGTTAAAATAAGATGCAGTTATCTGGATCTTGTAATAGTTCCCTATACAAAATCACAGAACGATTCTTCAAGGATCACGGCTTGTTTCTTTAAACCCAAATTTACATATTTTTGGTTACCTACAAAAAAGTCTAACCAGCAAACATCCGGTAATATCATTGGATAATTATTGATTTCTATTTCTAATCGGCACTAATTACAGCCTACAACATGAGAGTTCTCAACAAACTCATACCGACAAATGTATACATATAATAAGTACCTACACATATATCAAGATTCTAACTACCACGCCTTCCGTTTTTAAGCCACTTCAACCCCAAGCGTATGAAATTAAGCCCACGTTTTAAGACTAACTCGTGGCTAACATATAAGCACATTACTTATTACTTAGGTTTCCACTTTAACCTCGACAAAGTACGAGCTAAATTACTAGACAGGATTCGCGATGTATTAAAATTTAGTGAAATAATATTAAAACATTAATATCTTACATGTTTAATAATATTATTTTAAGTGTTGTGTATAGAACAACAACTCATAAAATATGTATGTTGTTCCTGAATAACATATTTTTATGGTATTTAGAGATATAATAAATACATATTATGTGTTATATCGTGTATATGTATTCGATAGGCAGCAACATGAATATCCAAACATCACTATTTTACAAAATCAGAAACGAGATAAAGAAATAAGGATAGTTAATTGCTTTACATTTACATATTTAGCTATAACAATATTATGGGCAGTACTAAAAAAATGTACGTATAAACTCAGACGTATGGGAAGGACAAAGGTCATACATATAGTGATCAACGTATATATTTATATACACATATATATTTAAATTGTTAATAATTATTGTTATTTAAACTGTAGGAATGTAATCAAGTTCACCGGTGATAATCAGAAATTGTTAACGAATTAATAAAAGACTGTCATTATTCTCTGTTCCCACGAAGAGTTCCTGTAGTTAAATTGTTTATTAGTCGTTACGTATGTTAAAGACGTAACTAATTTTATATTTTAAAGATATAATATTCAAACTACATACTAAATAGTATTTAGTGCTTATTTATTTGTATTATTAATTTGTTATTTCATTATCTTGTATTTAGAAGTTGCGGTAAGAAAAGTTTTAAAACCTTGTATAATTTTTTCTATAAACGTTCCAATTTCGAATGATCCACCAGTTTATTACTTTATTTTAATGTATTATAAAGTACTTTGATGACTCGGTTCTTTATGGTAAATTTATGTATCGCCTTCGAAACCTCCTGCATAATAAAATTGTTTTTAAATATGTGTTTTGTTCAAAAAATTTAAGTCTACCTTCCACGGAGAGGCTAAGTATAAACAATTCCGTTAATTAGAGGGCACACCATAATAACCATTTCTCGACTCTCGAAAATTTTACTTCATGTTATAATGCTAAAGTCACAGAAATATTGCAAGTTGTTATCAGAAACAGGTTAGGTCAGTTCTGTTCATCCTACAGCGTCAGGAATGGCGTCTGGCTCGCACATCGCTATCGCAGATATGAGTCAATGCCTTCGCATAACTATCACTTCCTGTACACACATAATTATAACCGTATATCGGTTTTAACGACCGGAGAATCATTAAAGATAATTAGTTATTTTGACCTAATTCTCTGTCAATAACATAATCATACGAGCAAAGAAATGCCGTGAGCAAATAAATGGCATCAATAATTTCTACTTAAGAATTTTCCTGAACCTGTCAAGTTAAGAATTTGTAGCAAGTCAAATTCTTCAGTTCAATATTAGCAGTGGTAAAATTAAAGAAAAACTACTGATGTAAACGGTGATTTATGTGTGGAGAAGCTTAAAGTTTTCTAAACACACTTAACATTTCTTCATGTCTGGAGAGATTCACTTAAAATGATGCTTTGAACATTTTCTATGCCTCTCGCCCCTCTTTATGTGAGTGGCAGAGAGCAATGTGTGCTACATTTGTAGACTGATAGCTTTATACTACCTCGTTACATGTCTATCTTGTCAGTTAAGAGAAACAAACACTGCAATTAACAATGGTAATTTTTATTTGATTCTCAACGTAATGTAAAAAAGGTTCCCTTCTTTTATGGACGTCTGTCGACCTGACGCCAACTTTCTTTTGCGAATTTACTTAATGGTTTTAAGTGCGATGTAGAAAGAAGATAAATGAGGGCAAGGAACACAGATACGGCGAAAAAGGTTTACTAAGAGATACACAAGCTCTAGATGCAGTTTGAAACAGAACTAGTATGAACAGTTTAGTATCCTGTAAAATACCCGTGTGTTCGTGCCGTGTGGAGGTTCTACAATGACAAGATCATTGATTTGATAAATTAATGTTTTATATTTTTTCACGTTTACTAATCAGTTTCTCTCTCTTTCATAGTTTATTTCTGACTTATATATTGAGCGTCAACATATTAATGGTTTCACTATATCTTGAGTTACCAGCTACACGTTACTGTTTTATTCAAGCTTGTTCTAGTCTCGTAGGAAAACATAGTGAGCAAACTTGCATGCATAATACGCTCCGTTTTAGATATACAGGTTTTCTTGTTCTTAAGGTCACCTACTATAGGCTTCATCCATGCCTAGCTATGATACTATTGTAATATGAAAATTGGTGATATTTTATCCTTTGTTTCTTAGTCCTAATCGATATAGACCTAATCTATCACTATGTCTTATGTCTAGCTCTAATCCCTAGCTACTGATTTTGTGTTGAGATGACTTGTTTAATTATTTTTAATACATACTTCAAATAATCGGTGGCCCAGCGGCAGCGTATGCGACTGCTGTTTCTGAGGTCTCGGGTTCGATTCCCGGGTCGGATCAAATGTTTGTATGATCTGCAAATATTTGTTTCGGAGTTTGGGTGTTTTCTATGTATGACATGTATGTATTAACAAAAAAAAGTATATAAGTATTATATCAGTTGGCTAGTACCCATAATACAAGCTCTGCTTAGTTTGGGACTAGATGGCGTTGTGTGTTAGATGTCGGAAATATTTATTTATATCTGTACATCCGTTTGAAAATTATCAGTTTTTTTACAAATCGTTAAGAAGATTTTTGGACTCGGAGAGTTGTAAAAATATATTTTATTAGATACATACTTAAGTTAGTGAAAATAGACAGTATAACATCATTTGCTTGCAGTCGAGCAAAGCATATGTGGAGATTAATACAACTATACTAGCAATATAGAGTCCAGCTACGGTCTGCTGTTGAATTAACGAATACTGATGTATTACAAACATCCTCTGACAGTACAAGATTTAGACAAACTTGTTTACGAATGTGGGTAGTTTACACGTAACGAAAAATACAATGGCATCATTAGAATATAGTTTTTCGTGCCTTGGACAGGTTTAAGGATCATAAAAGTTGTTACCACTTAGCAATTTCCATAAAGTGAACAGAAACTGCTTCTAAAATATATAAACCCTTCTTTTAATAGCGTACTTTATGACCAGCACTATACTACTACATTATTATTTAAAAGCCTTTTGGGTTTAGTTTTCTTTAAAACTAAGAATGGCTTCGTGATGTGACTGATGCGAGGAAATTACACTAGAGATTTTCTGTTAGATCATTTATAAAGTTTAAAAATTTTACAATCTTAAACTAAATTCCGAAAAGAATAGTTTATATTGAATTCAAACTCAATAGATATATTATTCAAAAGTGCTACACGATATTTTCCAAAACAGACTCTGCAAGTTGGTGATTATTTGAAACGATTCATAAAATGTTTTCAGATTTTTCTGGTTAAATAAGAAACGACTTAGAGTAAGTCTATGTGTCTAGATCTAGGTGTTATCACAGTAACCGACATGTATGTCGGTTACTGTGATACTGTGATAATAAAAATGAGCCATGTCCTTCCTCTAAAACAAACGTTTCTTCATGCCAAGTTTTATTAAAATCAGCATAGCGGTTTAGTTGTGAAGCGTTATAGATAGGCGAAGTTAGTTTTACAATTATAATATTATTAGCCGACCCGTGCCTGTCTTGTTGGGCGTTAACCGCCCGCTTTTCTTCGACTTGATTTTTAAATACTAAAATATTATTTTAAACTTATTTTATTGTTCAATTATAATAAAAATATGGCATATGTCACTCTTGAACGAGGTGAATAAATGAAGAGTCACTTTCTGCTAGTAAAATAATTTTGAGAATCGGATCACTGCCAAAGATTATTCCGTATAACCCATACAAAGTTAGTAACTTTACTTCTTTATAATATTAGTGTAGATAGGTATTAAAGTGATTTATACTATCATAATATTATAATTAATTGATTATTTTTTTGCATCGAATAGGCTCCGAAACTATTGAACCGATTTGAAAAATTCTTTCACCATCAGAAAGATAAATCAACTCCGAGTAACATAGGCTATATAATATTTGCAAAAAAATTAGGAAAAGGTATGAAACAATCGAGACTTGGTAAGTGTTCTAAGCTTGGAAAGATGAGCGTTGAGCCAAGAGCGTGTTAAAATTAATAAATATTAAATTTTTTGGGTAATATCAAAGTCTACCCATGCGAAACCGGGGCGGTCTGCTAGTAAACAATAACATGAATAAACGCAGTAAGAAATATTGTACAGTTCTAATCACTTTGAATGCATATGGATTTAGTTTCATGAGAACTTCATCTATGTTTATACATCTTCTCCATTCATTTCTTTTATACAGCTTGTAAATGTAACACTTATTAATATCTTTGATATACAAACATATTTAAAAACGTAACATAAAATGCTTTATCGTATTCTCAAAAGAGTTATATACCGAGCCCTGTCAATATTTTTCAATAGAATATTGTAAAATATTGACAGGGCTCGGTATTCGTTCTAAAGTATGCGTTCAATAGCGTGGCTCCGTGTGGTGACAGATGAAGAATACGAACCGTGGAGGGAATTTGCCGTGGGAGAGCCACACTTCGGCACGAATGGGCCGGCTCAACCGCAGTAATACCACGGCCTCACAGAATACCGGTGTGAAGCAGCGCTTGGGCTGTGTCTCACCGAGTGAGTGAGGCTACCGGAGGCCCAAATCCCAACCCCTTCCCCCATCGCCCAGAGACCGGCAACGCACTTGTGTCGCCATGGGCGGCGGCAATCGCTTACCATCAGGCGATACGTCGGATCGTTTGCACCCTGGTACATAAAAAAACGTAGTAGTGAACTCCCATTTCACGCCATGAGTGTCGTAAAAGGCGACTAAAGGGGCAAACTATGCAGGACCATTTGAAACAAACCCTATACCAGTCTGCCTGGCCAAAAATGTTCGGTAGAGGACTGTTAAAGGCTGTCGAGTATTGGTGTGATACTATGTGGTAGGACATTATCGTATTCGTATAAATCGATCTTATAAATAACTGCTAAGATCCTTGAACATTCAGGTGACCAGTGAGTAGTGCAGGGGCAATTATATTAGTTTTTTTAAATATTTTCCTTATCTATACTGCGACAGAAATACTATCCTTATCTAAGTATCATAAATACTTTAATGTCCGGTCATGATTAACCAATACGAAAAACATTTGTTGAATATCTTGTAGCCGTTAGAATAATAATAAAACGGATGCTAAGACATTTTTTCTTATAGCCAACTAGGGAGAAGTCAAAATAAGGGTAAAGTTTTGGTAGTCTGTTATATGTATGAATGATCGAATGAAGCGCTTAAACTACTAAACCGATGTTATCGAATGATGTGTCAACATATTTGTAATAAGAGCCCGGGTGGCATAGACTATATACATTTTATCGAGTGTTTTTACGTGGATCGGGGTTTACTTTTTTAAACTTTTTCTTATGTGTTCTTGGACCGAAACGAACCTTTATTTTCAGAAGCTGAGATGTATCTGTATTTCTTAATGAAGTTTTCATTGAACCACTAAAGAACAGGTAGGAATCCCCTTGAGGCATTACTTGAGAATAGTAAAAAAATAACGTGTCCTTTCAATTTGATAGGTTTCGCGGCTTGCTATATATATATATTGTATGCTATGCTTTCAATTTGATAGGGTACTGTGTTAAAATCGATCTAACACTACCACCCGGGGAACAGCTATTCAGACGGACTGGAATAGATGTCATATTATTTTAACAAACAAGTTAATCTAGGAACTTTTTTTTAATTTAGAGCGTCACAACGGGATAGGTTTGACTGAACGCATTAACTGTGACTGAATGACTAATACACATAAGAATGGCCTATAACCTTATAATAATGATTCTAAAACTCACCAACAAACAATGCTTTCTTATCACCAGCACGTAGTATTTTATTAATCAACCAGTAACGTATCCGTTATCAAAATGCTTGTTTTGTTAACATTTTGAACTATTGTTACACGAAAAGAATACAGACCTTATCAGTTGCGATATGTTAGGTACATATCGCAACTATTTTAAATAGGAACTGATTATTGTCGGCGCCTAATAGTAAGGATTGGTAGATATTGTAGATTAGTTTAATAACTATCGTGAACATTTGTCGACACTTAGTATGATAGCGTAGAATAAAAGTTACTCGTCCTGGTATGTATGTCAATGACTCCTTTTCATTATTATAACACAATATTTTCATCGGTATATGTATATATAAAATAAATCCCTATTTCACTTGGTTTTGGCTAGTCCATTTATCGAGGAAGGTATAACCTAAGCCAAATAACATCACGCTATGACGGATAGGAACCAAGTATCAATGGAAAACGATGCGAAATATTTCTTTAGACAGACGCAGGCGAAGTCATATATACAACCTATCGAATATGAGCGGTGGGAGTGTGTGCAGCACAAGCAATTGCAGACCATAAGGTATGTTGGTGGTTTCGGCATGTATCAAGAATTAAAGAAATAGTTACCTATAAAATTAATAGGCGCATATATGTTTTAATTCTAATTCTGTGTGCTATGGTTAAAATGTTGAATTTAATTTGATACTTGTGAAACCAATCGTTGATAATTCAAAGACTTATTCAAGTAACCAGACATCTGTTAGGTCTAATCCCTCGCCAGACATAGTTCAAGGTCAGTCCTACACTGTCTATCATATCGTATGACTTGTCAGAGTACATTGGTTATTTTGCTCTTTTATTTGATACGATCCACTTGGCAAAAATATATTTAATAGCTGAGCCCCGTGGTGATACCAGCGGTATAACAAAAAATAAACAGCGCAAAGTTAAAAGAAGTCTCTTCATCCTATGTCCGTCTCCTGGTTCTAAGCTACCTCCCCACCAATTATCAGCCAAATCAATTCAGCCGTTCTTGAGTTATAGCGTAACTAACATGACTTTCTTTTATATATATTCCTCTAATCTCAAATGAATAAAGCAAATGTATGAAAAAGACACTCTCAAAGCAGGTCCCACGGTAAATTCAATTTGCCGGGAATAGCCGGGGAGCGCATGTTACTTTACAACTACTGCTGCTGTCGAACCACCCCTTGACTGTGCAAATCAATACACATAAATTGAAGGTTATCAGTTCGTAATAACAGACCCTCTATAAATGACATATTTAGAATAAAATATTTACGGCTTGTTAGACACAATAATCTTTTTGTCCCTTCCACATGGTGTCTTCTCAAATAGTTCAACGTAAATACGTAAGCAAAAACAAAACGAATTACTGCCGTATATGAAAAGGACAAAGTCCAATATCGCTTGAAGTATGTGTATACGAAAAGTCTATTCTGCGTGGGTGATTGTACCCTAATTATAGTCACATACGACAGTCTGATACGGGAAAGATAACATTTTCGTATACCTCAACTCCCATACAGCATGTATTGTGGTGTACAGAAAGCATGAACTCATGATCTCATTGTTATGGCAACCATTATTATGAAAATATATCTAGATTTATTATGTAACAATGCCCATATGACTTAAAGTAACATACTATAACAAATAACATAATTAGTACAAAGATAACCGATACACGATTAGAACTCCTGCCAATTGGCTGTTGGCGAATTGGACAACTTACAAGTGTATGCTGTAAAAAATTGGCGCCAATATTTTTAGTTTTTACGACTGCCGTTCATTACGGGGAGAATATTAACGTCTATTGCTTATTGGAAATTTAATCGCTATTATTGAATATGACCTCGATAAAGTCAATGGCCAGACACAACCGCCCAATTACAAGTAACATTTTCCCTAGATCCCTAATCGCTCCTGAGTATAATAATCAAGGGACCGAAAAATTAGGTAAGCCACGTTGCTTATTCTTGGTCCCTTGAATATAATAGGTATGCTTACAGCGGAGTTATAAATATATAGTAAAAAAGAACGAAACTAATTTGTATTTTTAAATAAAGCTGAAGAATTTTGCTTCACTGTCTGGTTGTTTAAACTCGTTAGTCTTCGGACTTTCTATACTCTATTTTTATTCTGCACTGTGTAACATCAGGCATGCTACTCATTACCTTTAGAAGCAGAGCAGGTACCAGTGACCATCAGATAAACGCTGGTGGTTGTATTTATTAAAACTACGTATTACATTATAATTATCTGCTATAAAAACCTAGACTGCGGAAGCGAAGCGAATGCCGCTTCATATGATTAGTAATAATAACAGCAACGCAGTGAGTTAAAGGCCTATTCAAAGCCCTCGCGAACATATAACAGTACGCATATATATATTTTACGTGTCAACAGTATGACACTGAAAATAACACAAAAAAAATTTGAACGTCTTTCTTATGTCAATAACAAACTCATCTCTGCAAAAAGTGACCTATTTTTGTGACATGTGAAGACCACTTAAAAATCGTCAATATAAATGTATGAATTATTCAGACGGAACCACTAAAAAAAGGTTTTTCCCGAAGATGAATATATGAAATGTTCAACCCTTCCTGGATATTATTGTATTGACGAGTACCTGCCGGATGTTTTTGTTGTAATTCATGATTTTTTTAACATGTTAAAAAAGATTGAAAGTTTATGTCAGTGAGAAAATTTCGAATTCAAACGGATTTTGTGGCTGATTTGTACTTTAACAGACACATATACTTTAAAAAAAACAACGTAAAACACTCAGGAAACATGTAATGTAGCGTTTTGATGACGACGAAGACTAATCATTAATTTCTATTAACATCACTCAAAGACGTTCTTGATGTTTTCTCTAACAGTGCGTTAGCTATTAGAGAAAATATAAAAAACGCGGGGCACGCCTCCAAAACCCTCCACAAACACAAGCGTGTAAACGGGTTGTTAGGCTTGGAATGCGTGAGGTTGTGGTAGCTAGTTGCCGACCCCCGGATGGCGTAAGAAAACGGTTCCCGGATCTCTCCCGTCTCAGGCGCAGAGTCGCACACCGTGTGGTTTTAGTCGGTTCGATTCCGACACACCGCCCCGCCGCAAACCCCGGTGGGGTGAAGGCCCGAGGGGGTTTCCACTCGTAAAAAAAAACAAAGCTTGTTGCCGACCCAAGTCGGTGTCGGTTTTGGAAGAAAGCGTGATTGAACAGATCAAAGGAAGCGGGCGCGAGGGTTTTTTTAAATAATATAAGTGGCAAACGAGCATATGTATCGCCTGATGGTAAACGATGGTTTGTGAAGTTTTGTAGTTTGTGAGCCACAGCCAAGTTGTCACATGCTCGTAAACATAAGCATTACATTTAGGTTTATCTTTTTAACCACATACAAGTATACTACTGGTATACATACATATATAAGTCCCTGTGTTAGTGGACACAGAAAGATTAAAAAACAGTCAGATTTTAACACCTGTAAGGATACGGTTGATAACTACTAGATGAACAGGCTTAATTTGATGTCACGTCCTAATATTGATAATGTTAAAACCTGTTTTTAAATTGATTATAATGATAATTTGGTGCACATATTAATAATAGAACGTTTAGATACCTATTACTTTGAACTTACAATGCGTTTTTCTTTCACAGAACGTGGATAACAATATAAAATAATATTTAACATAATTTCTCCCATATCTACGTCTTCTGTTGTTGTAGTTAGATTAGCGATCGAGAAATCAGCTAAAATCTTTTGTACTTGTACAAATCAATTTACAATATCATATCATGTAATCGACAAACTCGAAACTAACAATGATTGGTATTGCGAATGCATCTTTCTCAAAGCTATCGTGGGGTTTACATAACACATTTAGGATTAGGAGCTTTATTCGACTTGACAATAGTAATATGTAATCATTGAGCCCCGGTGGGATTCCCAAGTCCTTATTACATGGCTCAGTGCTCAGCTGCGTCATGTGAGGTTTTGTTTCAAGATGGGCCGATAAATATGGATGTATTTTCGTCGTGATCCTTTGAAACCTATAATAGATTTGAATGGTATCTTTAGCACTACCTGCAAGGCAACAAAAACTGTTTTTGTTAGAATTTATTGCTTAGTAATCCGTTCGGAATTTCCGGCACACGTTGTAGATTAGCAGGTCAGGTAATGCCTCAGTAACTTCGAAGATTACCTATTAAATTGCTATGGGATGTTGTTGGAAACAGAGGTATGTAAATTAATATGGGCGTTTTAATCAGATTTGGGCTTCGATTAGATCTATGGTTGAAATTATTGTGAATTTAGTGTGAAATCGGTAATTACATAGTTCTAAATTAATATGTTGAGTGTAGTGAGCTATTTGTGACTTTCTATAAGTATTATGAAAATAAGATTGCTTCAATAAAAACTTGCTATTATAGAAGTGAAACTCTAATATACAGATTTGACTGTAGGTATGTTTGATGCACCTTCAATTTGGCATATCCCTTGCCAGCGATACGGAAAACAACGGCCTACTTCTTATCCATGTGTTACAACGGGGGAAAAAGGTACAGTTAATTCAATTAAACATTACTTACACGCGGGAAAATCTCCGGAAAAAGTACGACTAATAATAGATAGTAGAGGATTTGCAATCTAGTCTTATAATGATATTGTTGATTTATGATAGCACAACAACCGCTACATTCTTTAGTTACTAACCAGACACTAATCATAATATACATCAAAGTTCCTAGTATCGTGTTATATTAACACTATTACAGGGTGACCTGTGGAATTAATCGTATCACTGCGCATTGAACACCTGGGGTTTCGCATGTCCCGCTCTTCGCCGATTAAAGCTGTAGCTAAGCTATAGCTTACGTTAATACGCCAACTATTATGTTAATTTTACATTTGTTGTCTCTTAGAAACATCCTTTAAACACTTTTTTTTACGTGTGGAGACCCCCCTCGGGCCTTCACCCCGGGGTTTGCGGCGGGGCGGTGTGTTGGAACCGAACCGACTAAAACCACACGGTGTGCCACTCTGCGCCTGAGACGGAAGAGATCCGGGAACCGCTTTCTTACGCCATCCGGAACATCCATTAAACACTATACCAACCTATGACAAAACCTCATTTCTAAGGAGAGGCTAAGTCCAGCAATGGACTGTTAACAGCTATTGATGTGATTGCAAGGCGATATGTTCAATAAAACCACGAGAGCCACGTGCCGGTTCGGAACAAATAGGCCGACTCGACCGGAGTTTACCAGGAGGAGGAGACAGAAAACCGATCTTTATCAGTTTTGTCGTTGCTTTTTGAAGCCCAAGCCTAGCAAGCGGAGCCTTGCTAATCTCCCCCTGATTCTAGGACAGGGAATTGAAGGTGGCAACTCACTTATGAGTTTAGAATTCTACATAACATGCCCGCAGATTGGAGAGCCGGCAAGAGTTTGTTTCACGTTCGGTTATGTTGTGCGAAGTCTCTGCAGTCTCCAGCGGCATGTGCCGGTGAACTAATGATACCGGCGGCTGGTATGCAGGAGGAGGAGGTGCCCATAGATAGCATGAGTCACTTAGGTACTATCAAATAACCAGACTGATCCTTTGCTCCCATTGTCATAAGAAATTGACATCTATTTAGATGAATATAAAGACGGTGACGATTCCGTTCGAATTCAATTTAACTTGACTCGAGTTACAAAGGAACTCAAACATATATATCATGTAATATATCAACGAAATTGAGTTTGTATCGAGATTCGATATCAGTTATCGGTTCTTTTCACCAGAAATACGAATGGTTATACATTCATTTGACAATCACTTTGATGGATGATGGCGTTTGAAACACACGCTTCATAACTACATATATACGTATAGTGTGCGTGTTTATTTACTAAACAC
This sequence comes from Hyphantria cunea, assembly GCA_003709505.1. Classification (NCBI taxonomy): domain Eukaryota; kingdom Metazoa; phylum Arthropoda; class Insecta; order Lepidoptera; family Erebidae; genus Hyphantria; species Hyphantria cunea. The sequence continues at coordinate 705,642 of PKRV01003243.1, read as the reverse complement.
TATCGGTAGCTCGCGGTTCCGCTCACGTGTATGTCGATTATCGATACAAAAATGTTGTCTTTTCTCAACAATAAAAGCATAGCCATGCCTAAGTTCATTAACAGGCAGTTACTTTCGACCTTATAATATTTTATATTCATCAGAAACGATTTCCGATACAAAAATTATTCATTGTATGGTATCGTTACTCCCAGCTCGAACTACCTTTGTACCAAATATCATCTAAATTAGCGTTTCAAACGTAAACGTAACAGACAGACAAACAGAAAAACAGACAGACACACTTTCGCATTCTATATATTGGCATTCAAGTTGCTTTCAAGAATTTCTAGATTTAATAGAAGTCGTTAACCATAGATTGAGGTCTTGTAATTATTACCACACCAATATCCAATGCTTGCGACATCTGTGAGCACCTTTATCGGCACTTGTGGGACGGGCGATAACTATGTATAGGTACGTATTATAACATTATCTAATCAAAATTTACAATAACCAGTCATACTGCATTAAGTATAAGTTTTCGAGGAAATTCATATATATACACTATAAGCGTTTATGTTAAAAGACTAGCCTACAACCTGTTCAACACTAAAAAGGGACGATCTCAGGAAGGTCATAGGCATCCTAACTGGACATTGTTCCCTAAACAAGCACCTATTCGCTTTAGGTACAACAGACAGCCCGGAATGCATGGAGGCAGAAGAAACACCGTAACACACAGTATGTAGAAGTTTTGCAGATCAGCTGGCAGATATCCACAGGATTGATTTTCACATTTGTTTAGAATAGGCAACAAGAAGTTTTAAGCGTAGACACTTTCTATAGGCTGTGATGCAGACAGTGAGTAAAAAGTGGCTCCTGCATCGCCTGAGAAACCTCTATTCAATTCAGAAACAGAAAATACTGTGTAGACTGTAATGAGGCGCTCATAGCCCAGTTGCACTCGGTGATTAGAAACAATCAGCGAGGGCAAGCAACGACGGCGCGGTCAGTACCTGGATGGGTGACCGCTGGTGGCATGTTACCATGAGCGTCTCCGTGATTCGGAGGTCACGTTAAGCAGTCGGTCCCGGTTGTTATCACAGGATAACAGCCGTGAAGCTTAGTTGGAGGCCTTCGGGCGGCTTAAAAACATCCAACGGTAAGATTACGTAGCCACAACGTTGTCTTGCCAGTCCCCAACCCGCACTTGGCCAGCGTGGGGACGTATGGCCTTAAACCTCTCTTGAGAGGAGACCCGAGCCCAGCGTGGGGACGTATGGCCTTAAACCTCTCTTGAGAGGAGACCCGAGCCCAGCAGTGGGACATTATGGGTTGTTAATTGATTGACTGTAATGTGCAATCAGCAGTGGTGACGATGTATTTATTGATCTATCATTTTTTTCTTCTGAACTTCAATAAATAAAAATAATTGAACGATTTAGTCAATTTTTTTATATACATATAGAGAATAGTTTTGGTTATAAGTACCCTACTATCGTTTGGCAGTGGATGGCGACAGATTTGTATATAACAATAAATAATAACGCATTTTTAATAATAATATAAAGTCTAGGGTCTTGATGTTATAAGTATTCAATTTGAGCTCATTTTTTAAATTTTGTATATTTTTCCTTATTGGTAGGTAATATTAGTATGTAATAGAGATTAATTCCTGCTTGTAACATTATTTTTTATTATTATTGTAGTGGCTCGCTGTACGTGTTGGGCAAACGGTAAGTGCGGTGAGCAGCTGATTCAATAAATAGATAAATAAATAAGATTCCCTATACATAATATATTCTAGGATGTTATTTCGCATACTACTAGGTCAGACTTCCGAAATCCGTAATCCGTTTCCCTTTTTTTCAAGATTCAAATTGTGCGGGGTTGAGTCCCGAAGATGTAAAATAAAAATCTTATTCCATTATCTCATTTACGAGCCCAACAGTCACTCACGACAAAAAAGTCTGACACAGAATAGGAAAAACAAGAATAGAGTAAATATGACTATAACCGACACCCATTAAAGGTATCTTCAATTGGTTTATGGCTTCATGTTATTTGTGTTGAGTGGGTTTATAGACGGAAGTTGCAAATTATATTTATTTAATCTTTACGTCAGAGTTGACAATTTATAAAAAGCAAAATGGCCATGTGCCAAATTTATCTGTGACATCTACTACCCAATTATTTACTATAGACTTAGGAATGTAGCTAGGAAACACGAGTTCTATTATATCTCTCTAAATAAGTCGCTTATCACATCTTAGCCGTTTCTGAGAATGCATCTGTATCATTGAATGCACCTGTACTTCAACGTACTCGATAATGACATATAATATAACACATACACAGATATATACAGTTTCTAAACACACTATACGATACGAGCTTTTTCCCATGGCTTTTCCCGTATGCAAGTTTTTTTTTACCACACTGACATAACTATCGAGGTAAAAAAAAATCTTTGTTACTTATAATCTAGGTTCATCGATGACGGAAATTTTAGGATCGGTTTAGTGGTTTAGACGTGAAAGCGTAACTATCAAACAAAAACACTCGCATTTAAAATATTAGTTAGGATGAAAACTTCGTTGTGAAAAATGTCGAGTGGCTGCTACTTACTTAACATTCATAGGGTTCATTAAATTTACAGGTAGGTGAGAAGTTATAGCAATATGGATCAAAATAGTATTGCTTACACCAATTAAGCGATGTAATATTTCAAGTAGAACTGGGCCGCGTAACCTATCTCCAACTGGTTGATCTGAAGATCTGAAAAGCTAATTGTTTTTACGTACGGAAATTTAGTTCTGAAGTACTGTAATAGTCAAAAGTATTTTTTTTAATTTGCATGTTTGTTCTGTGTGACCGCTGATGATTTTAGAGGGCAAATCGGGTTACTTGTTGTAACTAGGTAAGCAGTTATTGCTGCAAAGGTATAACAACAACCACAGGTAACACCACGGGGCTCATCGCTATAACCCACTAGCCGACCCGTGTCCACTCCGTTGGGCGTTGAGAGCCCGTTTTTCTTCGACTTGATTTTAATTTACTATAATTTTTATCTGAATTTTTTGTTCAATCATAATAAATTGTTGACTATGTCATTTCAGAATAGTGTCGCTATCTGTTAGTGAAAGAAATTTCAGGATCGGATCAGTACTTCAGAAGATTACCCTTTACAACCATACAAAGTTACAGAACATATGTGGTTTACTTTTCACCAGTTACTTTTTACCGAGGGAGAGCCACGCCTCGGCATGAATGGGACGGCTCGACCGGAGTGATACCACGGCCTCGCGGAAAACCGGTGTGTTTCATCGAGTGAGTGAGGATACCGGAGACCCATGCCCCATTCCCGCCCCATCCCCTAAAGGCCGGCAACGCACTTGTGACACCTCTGGTGTTACGGGTGTCCATGGGCGGCGGTAATCGTTTAGCATCAGGAAATATCGACGTCTGCTCGTTTGCCGCTTATTCCATAAAAAAAAGACCGAATGAAGTGTACTTACTACTATCTAATTAAGCTTCTAGAAACTCCTTTACCAGATTGCACACCCTATGTGACTGTAGACACATAATCCAATCGACATAATCATATATTATGCAATCTAAGATTCATATTGATATGATACTAGCAGATGAAAATTCACTTGCGTGATTTATTATACTGTTTGTTACAAGTGCAAGCTACTAAAAATATATGACTACACGGTTGGCCTAGTGGTTTCAGTGGTCGCCACGCCACTTCCTACTGCGCCAAGTGTTGTGGGTTCAAATCCTACATGGGACAGCACTTTGTGTGATCCATAAATTGTTGTTCTAAGTCTGGGTGTACTTTGTGTCCGTTTCATGTATGTTTGTAAAGATCCCCGCGACACAGGAATGTATATTACTAATGCGGGAGTTTTCAAAAAAAAAAAGAAATAAAAAATATTAAAAGTATTTCATGGAATATTGTTATTTTAATGATTAATAAACTTATTTTCCGAAAAAGGTAAAATTTAAGTTACATGAGATCTAGGTACATACAAAACAGTTTCTTAAAAATTTCCCCAGTGAGAGCTGGAGTCCATACTAGACTCAAAGCCAGTGTGACAGATTTCCAGGCCCAACCTATGGCCGAATTTTTTTTTTATTTTATTAAATAGGCTCAAAAAGATTTATTTCATTATAGAAACTTACAAACAAAATTTGTTACATAAAAATAACACAAACAAAGAACTAATAATGGAACAACATTTTTAGAAATCTTTTTTTTTTATTGTATAGAGGCAAATTGGCAGACGTATCGCCTGATGGTAAGCGATTACCGTCGCCCATGGACACCCTCAACACCAGAGGCGTCACAAGTGTGTTGCCGGTCTTTTAAGAAGGAGAACGCTCTTTTCTTGAAAATATATATACAAATACACACATCCCTCATTTACGAGTCAGGTTAAACAGAGGCACTTACATACCACTCTTCTCATCAAGGACTCACATCTCACTCCTCATTCATAAGATAGATTAATATAGTGCTAGCTGCTAGGAGTACTTTTATGTACTGCCAACATAGGCAGTATATTTTTCAGGTCTACCTGCATTGACATACAAGATACACACTTATCTCTTGACTCACAACTCGGAAAAATATTACTAGGGCTCGTTTCATTAAACCAGTTTGACTCATCTAGTTTAAACTTCAGCATAAGCCGACTGCTGGATTTCAAGAGATAATAAAGCTACAGATGAGTGAATTAGTAACTTAAAACCCTATAGAATACATTAATAAATACAAATATATTGAAATAAGACAGTTAACTGTATTAAATAGTAAAAATAAAAGGATATGCTATCTGTATTGTTTAAAGTTTTTCATTAAAATTGAGTATTACTAATAGTTTTGCTTTATGCAACTAAAATTTATTACTAAATTTGAAAACCAATTTTACCTGTGTCTGCCAATATCTTTTAGTTTTTATATACACATGTAGCCTGCCAAACTGGTAACTATGCCTGATTAAAGCCATGGGCAGAATCCAAGAGATCACCATTCACATTAGTAGTATAGTAAGCCAGACTATGATAGCACATAAAGATGCTTCTGTATCATTGGGTGCATCAGAGATTTTTAATGATATTAATTGATATTGTGGAGATAGATTGTATATTTACATGGATGTTACAATCAAAACATGTTATTATAAATAAATTGTTATAATTTTAATAATTAACAGAAATAAGTAAATTGAAATGTGTTTATTTGATGATGAAAATAAAAGAAAAGAATTAAAATAACTTAGGATAATGACTTCCGAACTATAAGGCATTACACATCAAAATATAGAACAATATTATTGACAATGCAAAAACAGTTTTATGATCTATGGTTAAAAGCACACGTTGCTTTAAGTTATGACATGAACTTATCTAAAATTACCTACATTCAGAAAGCTTTTATACTGGCTCACAGATAACAAATGATGACTCAGTAAAGAGTTCAAGTAACAGAGAGGTTGATAATTAACCCATTATGTTTGTTACCTTTTTTGTGAGTTTGTTAGCATTATGTACTGCCCATAAATTAATTTTAATTACTTATTATTGTGGTACAAGGCAGTACCATGGCTCAAGAACTGTTATCAAGTATAAAATGGAACTGTATTTTTTTTATTGTGAAGCACTTACATGCATACTGAAAGCATTTTAAATCATATATGATTTCTATTTCACAAATTGAAAACTACTTCAAGTGCAAAAGTGATTTTAACTTGATCTTCTATAACTTGCATTAGTTTATACTCATATATGCCTATATGTAAATATTAAAATCATCATTAAAATGTACAATAACGCCACAATCAGACAGGCGAATGACTCACAACGCCATAAAAAACCGACCATCTAAATATGTATGAATTTTATCACATTTCACTATGCTTAAGTGCAGCAGGCGTTGTTTGATGCACTGGCAGCTGGCCAAGCATCACGAAAATGATACGCACACATAGGAACCTTGATGAGTCGCGAACAAGGAAGTATATACATCACAATAAGCCGCCCGTATCACTGCCCTAACATTGCCTTGAAAGGTTCATATTTGTATGACTTGTGTATTGCCGTGAAACATCAACCGCGTACGTGAATAAGAATGTTACGTTTGATTTAAGCGTAAATCAATTATTTAAATTTAGTTTCGCTTATAATTTGGATCTTACACTTTCATTTTGTTAAGTTACAAATACAAATAACAGAATAAAATACTAGCCGCGAACAGTAAAATAATATACCGTTTTATTAAAAGAAATAAAATCTCATTTACAATTGTTCACATATAGAAATACTACTCACAGTTCTTCACCGCGTTTTCTTTATAAAACTTATTCACATTTCTTCGTAGCACATACCATTACATTCAGAATTTTCCACACTTTTTTATCACGATAATATCAATACAGATTGCGATTGCAGTAAGTGACAGAAAACAACGGAATTAGAGAGACGTGTGGAGTAGTTGGATTGCTGAGTTCCTCATGTTGTTTTACAATAGATGGCGTTAGATACGTTTTGAGCATAGACAACAGAATGGTAAGATTAAAGACCCAAAGTCAAAAATATATTGCTATCCACCAAAAAAGAAACATTCACACATACCACTTTATTGATGCAGGCACTGTTTCATTTAATTAAATGCTCAATATGTTAATAAAAAATAACTTACTTTTCAAATAGAAGAATAATGGAAATATAACACATTTCGTTTACAACATTTTTTATTTAAAGTGTTCTGAATCCTGAGGTACAGAACTTAAATATAATATTAGTTACGTTGCAAAAATTTTATTTAGTTTGTTACGTATAATTACAACATATATAAGCTATTTCATACGAATTTTTCATACATTAGATAATTTACTTTCACTGTTGATTATTGAGTAATGTAATTAAATAATTTTTATTTTTTACAAAAATAACGTCTTCTCTTAAAAGTAACGGGTGTTCAGGACAAAAACAAACATAACTATGTCGGGATAAAAATGGAACAAATTCTAGTAGTACCTACTACAATTATGTATAATGTTGGCTTTTACCAAACTAGATGGCGCTGTGCCACCTTTCTGAATCGTGATAAAGTTACGTTACCGGGCTCAATTGAAAAGTAATCCCGAATGTATTTATAAGAGACACCTAATAAATAGCTTGTCAGATCAGCAGAACAGTTCACAGTGGTTTTATTTGCGGTCAAGTAATCCCCTAGTGTTCACAACGCGTTGAGTGCTATTGCGGCGCTTAACACGGGTAATTTTTCAAATATAAAATGATAAAAATAACTCAAGTTAATGTTATAAATAACGTCATATAAAACAATTGTATTTAAAGTCAGCTGTTTTAATTTTTGTTTCAAAAGCTTAAATAACCAACTATTCGGTCTATATTATTGACTTAGAGCCATTGAAATGTCTTCTTTGTGCGACATCTAGCGTGAGACAGTAAAACGAATAGATATATTTCTATCTCAGTCGCACTCGTTCGTTCCATGCGGCTGAATGGTTCAATGACTTTGGCGACCGTTTCTATTTTCTCTCTGGTTTTGTCGTCGGCTCGAGCTACAAGGAAGGGGTCTTTGTTTGCGTTTCACGTTCGTGTCGCACGGTATCATCTGTGGCCGCGGCTTTATCGTATCGCTACCGAGACGGAATGTACCCGCATAAGTGGAAGCGTGGGTCTCGCTCCTCCCGGTCGATGTGAAATGTCGTGTAGTGTGCCAGACTGGCGCCTTCTTCGAGTGCAAGTGCAGTGAGGTGCAGTGGTGTGTGCGAAAGAGCGTGGGTCGACTTGGCCACGGCGAGCGAAGTGCGTGGAGGTGGCGGTGGCCGCACGGCCATGACCGGTGACATGCCTCTAGGGAGCGCGCACGCGTTCGGGCGCGCGTTGCTTCGGGACGGGGCGCTGCCACCGCTTGAGCCCGGCCCGCCCGCGCCGCCGACGGCCAACGCGCAGCCGCCTGACAAGCGGCCACCGGCCGCCGCCGCTAGTCCCGAACAGGTCATGAAGCTCTATATGAACAAACTCACCCCCTACGAACACCGTGAAATATTCGATTACCCCCAAGTGTACTTCATAGGCGCTAATGCTAAGAAACGACCTGGTTTAGTCGGCTTTCCAAATAATTGCGACTACGACAACGAGCAAGGCTCATACATCCACATCCCTCACGACCACATAGCGTACAGATACGAGGTGCTCAAAGTTATCGGTAAGGGTAGTTTCGGGCAAGTGGTGAAGGCTTATGACCACAAGAAGCGGGAGAATGTCGCGCTTAAAATGGTACGCAACGAGAAGCGTTTCCACCGCCAGGCACAAGAGGAGATCCGTATATTGGAGCACCTCCGTGAACAAGACAAAGATAATACGATGAACGTCATCCACATGTTCGATTCGTTCACGTTTAGGAACCACACTTGCATCACTTTCGAACTGCTGTCCATTAACTTGTACGAGCTGATCAAGAAGAACAAGTTCCAGGGGTTCTCGTTGCAGCTCGTCCGCAAGTTCTCGCACAGTCTATTGCAGTGTCTGCATGCACTAAATAAAAACAGAATTATACACTGTGACATGAAGCCGGAGAATGTTCTGCTGAAGCAACAGGGACGCTCCGGAATTAAGGTATAGTACCTATTTTTAAATATAAAGTACAAATTCAAAAACATTTTTCGTGACTTAACTTTGCTATTCAACTACTATAATTCTAAACTTTCTGTATCGTTCATATCACTTTCATAGTTCTCGGGGAAGTCTCTTACGATAAGAAAAGGTACACACAACATACCGTGCGTTTATGCATTTGGTAGCTGAAAAGAATCACAGATTGCTAACACCTGTTAAGATATAACGCTTCTCAGCGGATAAAATCAATAAAGCAGTCCTCTAACATTTTTTCGTAAACAGTTTCAACTGTGTGCGTGCGAGCCCGATCAGCTGGCCACACCCGCACCCCTATTTGAGTACTCAATGTACTAATGATAACGTTATTATACGGATCATTATACCAAGCTCATTATGACTGTTCATTTATTGTTAATTGGACGAAATATTCTAAGAAACGTGTCCGGTTTGTGATAATTCAATGCGTTATTAGTTTTTACTAGCAACAGATTGTGCGATAAACGTTATCTGTGGCGCGTCTCAAGTCCCTCACCCAATCGCGTTCTATATTTAAACTTCCCGATACAACATACAGTAACTCGGTCTCTCGCCATGTGATGTTATACTGTGGGTATTTACGTACGTCAACACGTATCCGCGTATCCAGAACATTAAGTCTTCTGCTGTTAATATACCAACCAATGTCAATCTGCATCATTGCATACGACAATAAAATAAAACAAAAAACTCAAAAAAACCTTGGCTCAAAAGTAACAAAAACATTGACCTACAAGTTGATGATTGAGCTACGAGTTAATAGGTGCTGTCGAAATGTCTGGTGAATCTATCTTAATGTGATTGCTGCATTATATTTAAAACTAACATTTATTTACAGTTAAAAATATTTTGCCTGTGTCTTGCACAATTTATTAATCTAGGTCACAGGCTGTGTCAATGACGCAAATAGCATTAAATATGTTCAACCTGAATGCAACGGCGTCGTTTATTTTTTTTGTTTATCGGCAGATATTTGGACTTGTGACATGTATGTAACGTGACCCGTGTGATATTTAACATTTGTGTCATGTTTATTCAGGTGAAACCTAGATATAGACAGATATACAGGTAGCAGATAAGATAAATTTCCATTTGCAACGTATTGTTGCCATGCGCAAGTAACGGCACTGTAGCTGAAGGCACGTCGCGCCGTTAAAACCTAAACTCGACATATTTTGCCACTATTGTTGTTATTTTACAATTCTTTATAAACATTAGCTAACACCCGTTAAAAGTAACATGACCTCGTTATAAAACCAACTAATTTAGCTAATAGTTCTATGTATTTCTTTAAATAGATAACGGTTTTATGTCTAAAACCGGTTCATAAACTGAGTTACCGTAAAAGTTGGCGTCAATTAAGATGTTTCTTAATACGCATAATGTTTTAGATAAAAAGCTTTTAAGTATGAATAAAACAGACATAAGTCAAGCTTTCACAAATAGGCACTAAATTAAAGTTCTAAATTTAGGGTTCCGTACCTCAAAAGGAAAAAACGGAATTCTTATAGGATCTCTTTGTTGTCCGTCCGCCTGTCAGTCAAGACCTTTTTCCCGGGAACGCGTAGAGGCATCAAGCTGAAATTCATATCAAATACTGAGCTCAACTGTCCCTTCCAGCTGTGAAAAAATACAGCCAACGCAATCAAAAATTACAGTGCAAATCTTCGATTCTCACGAGGGAAAGACTTTCCCTGACCGCAGATTCTTGAAATTTGGTACGAAGCAACGTCTTATAGCACAGAAAAGGAAAAGTTGCAAAAAGCATAATTTTTTTAGTTACATCATATAATAAGCCATTTTCGCTGCAAAATTTTCGATACTCGCAAGGGAATCAAAACCTACAGGGTACTTCCTGTTCAGATAAATAAAAATAAATAAATATGTTCAGACATTTTAACACACAACGCCATCTAGTCCCAAACTAAGCAAAGCTTGTATTATGGGTTCTAGATAACTGATATTAATGCTTATATACTTTTTTTTTGTAAATACATACATATTATACATAGAAAACACCCAAACTCCGAAACAAATATTTGCAGATCATACAAACATTTGGTCCGACTCAGGAATCGAACCCAAGACCTCTAGCGCAGCAGTGGCATTCGCTACCACTGAGCCACAGAGGCAGTCTTTCCTGTGAACTCAGATTCTTGAAATTTGGTACGAAGCAACGTCCTATAGCACAGATAAGGAAAAATTGCAAAAAGCATAATTTTTTTAGTTACATCATATAATAAGTCATTTTCGCTGCAAAATTTTCGATGCTCGCAAGGTAATCAAAACCTACAGGGTACTTCCTGTGAACTCAGATTCTTGAAATTTGGTACGAAGCAACGTCTTATAGCACAGATGAAAGGAAAAATATCGAAAAGCATAAATTTTCAAAAACAACCTACAGGTTTGTACAGAACCCTCGGTGCGCGAGTCCGATTTGCACTTGGCCGTTTTTTATAGTAACTGTTTCTTATTATCTTAGTCCTTTGTATCGCTGCGTGTTCTAATTTAATACATTTGGTTATAAATTTTTATCTATACAAACTAGTTATGGGTTATCTCGTATAGTGTATGTTGCAAACGGACAAACAGTGACAAGTTATTTTATTGACTTCAGAATTCTTACTGGACCGGAAGACATTATAATTCCCGATATAACTTCTTTGACCTAAAATGTTAACTTATTAATTAAATAATAAAATATAATTAAATATTTCTGACATTTAAGACGCAATGCCATCTAGTGTAAAACTTTTTTTAAATTTTTTTTATAGACAACTACCGCGTTAGGAATATAAATTCCTGTGTCGCGGGGATCTTTACAAACATACATGAAACGGACACAAAGTACACCCAGACTTATAACAACAATTTATGGATCACACAAAGTGTTGTCCCATGTAGGATTTGAACCCAAAACACTTGGCGCAGTAGGAAGCGGTGTGGCGAGCAGGGCCAACCGTGTTGTCGCTAAAACTAAGTAGAAAAAAAAAGTAAGTAGAGTTGGTATTATGGGTACTATACAACTGATATAAATAGATATATCCTTTTTTTTCTAAATACATACATATTATACATAGAAAACACCCAAACTGAATCAAATATTTGCAGCTCATGAAACATTTCGTCCGACCCGGGAATCAAACCCGAGACCTCAAGCACAGCAGTCGCATAGAGGCTGTTACCTTTACTTGAGTATTAATTCGTGGGATGATAAAAATGAAATTGTTCAGACTGTGCCGCCATATTTAATGTTTTTACTTACCTGGGGTTGCCAGTTCTTTGTTGTCGGGCAGGTTTTGTTTAAAAGCTTAATTCGCAGCTGATGTTTTAGTGCATCGCCTGAGTTTATGGACTGTACAAAAACGATCGCTGTTGCAAGGCCATTCGCTAGAGAAACGTTAATTATAATTGAGTCAAAATTGCAAGCGTTTTATGTACTAATATTGTAGGTATTCGAAACCTAGCAGAAAGATTAATTTCAATTCTTACTAATTCGCACAAATACTTTGACAATGACTTAAATGAAAAATATTATTTCATAATAATATTTGTAAATTAATAAGTATAGCCCTGTTTTCTTCGCTGCATCAGGATCGTGTACTCAATGTACATGATCCTGATGCTCTTGAACAATGCTTTGAAAAAGAGAACAATTTATAAATGTCATATTTACTGATATATATAGGTAATATGTAGGTATGCTTTTATATATATATATAAAAACCTAAAAGTTTCGTAATACAAAAGTAAATACATTTTATAAATATTTTGAGAACGTTGTTAACGAGAATGTTAAGAAAATAAATCAGAATTACTGATTAATAAAGAAAAGATAGTTTGATTTATAGGTAATCAGACTTTCTTTTGTCTTTTGCCAAGAAGTCCAATTACCTACCGACTTGAAAACTATTATCTTACTATCTGCAAAAGCAAAAATCATTTTTATAATTTAAATTAATGTAGGTTTAGACAGACCTTGAAAAACGTTTGTACACGCTTAATATTTGTCCCTCCTGACATTCATGTTTATCGTTTTGCCCAAAAGAAACCTATGTTTCCGAACAAATGTCGGGATGTGCATTCGGGCCTCGGGAGAACACCTGTGCCAGCAGGTACCTCTATAAATACACCCGCATAACCGTAGCAGGTTCGTTCCATAGAGCTCGGATATTTTTAATTGATCGTTTCAGATAGCTGGTGATGCACATAATTCTAGTATTGTTTAATTAGAATATGTAATAGATGTTATATCCTACTAATATTATAAACGCGAAAGTTTGTAAGGACACCGGAGGTCCATAACCTCAACCCCTCCCCCATTCCTCTCCCCATCCCCCAAAGACCATCAACACACTTGTTACGCCTCTGGTGTTGCGGGTGTCCATGAATCGCTTACCATAAGGCGATATGTTCTCTCATTTGCCCCCTATAACATAAAAAAAGGATGGATGTTTGTTACTGTTACACGTAAAAACTACTCAACGGATTTGGATGAAACTTTACAGTAATATAGCTTATACATTAGAAGAACACATAGGCTCCTGTTTGCCGTGATAACCGACATATACGCGGGCGGAGCTGCCGGCATAAACTTGTTACTTATATTATACCCATGAACTTATTAGTTAAAAATATTGGTTTCACAAACAGTTCTTGAATTGATTGGTAAGATTTATTTATTTATTTATTTTATTTTAAAACTTAATGCACACATGTACAACGGCGGGCTTAATGCCCAAGACATTCTGGGAATAGTATATATAGTGGGAAAGAAAAATATTTACACGTGAAGTTACACATATACGTAAAAATACAAATAAATATATATACACGGTAATATATAAACTTTATATACGTACACTTTTGATACACACTAATAAACTTTACGCTATAAAGAAAGGTAGAGGCGCTCATAGTCCAGTTGCACTCGGTGATTAGAAACAATCATCGAGGGTAAGCAACGATGGCGCGGTCAGTACCTGGATGGGTGACCACTGGTGGCATGTTACCATGAGCGTCTCCGTGATTCGGAGGTCACGTTAAGCAGTCGGTCCCGGTTGCTATCATACGATAACAGTCGTGAAGCTTAGTTGGAGGCCTTCGGGCGGCTTAAAAACATCCAACGGCAAGATTTACGTAGCCACAACGTATTCTTGCCAGTCCCCAACCCGCACTTGGCCAGCGTGGGGACGTATGGCCTTAACCCTCCCCTGAGAGGAGACCCGAGCCCAGCAGTGGGACATTATGGGTTGTTGTTTGTTTGCTATAAAGAAAGGTTAATCAATGATATTTTAAAACAATAATATTATTGGGGTAAAGATTTAGCGACAGGAAGTTTTAAATGAAATGATAGTGTGTAATGTACCTTTTTTAAAAGGCGCCTTAACGGAAACTATCATTTGATTTAATGTATGCCAACTTTCGGCCTTTTTTTTAAATTCTGATGTTGTCTTGATTGTTTTACTTGTTGTTTAATTGCTTGAAGTTCGTTCTCTAGAAATATAGTGATTATATTTCCGTTCATCGATTAATTCATTTTTTGAATGACATTAGTAAAATGATGATGTTTAATATTGACAGTACATTGTCTACTGTCAATGTGGAAAAACTCTTTGAGATCATTTACGTTTTTTTACTTTTTTATTCTACTGTCATTATAGAAATTAGAAAGATACTTTTTTGAAGGCTATTCAGTCGTGCCTATTAAACATTTAGAGAACGTATTTCGTAACCCGTTGAACATATTCAGATATTTAAACGTTCTTTAGATGGAGTTTTCTGGTTATCTGTGTCATTATATGCACAGGTGTATTTGAACAATTCAGTCTCAATGCAGACAATAATTTAGTGCACATGTGCGTCTTAGTGTAAAGAGCTGAGAAAACTTCCTAACAATAAAGGGAACGTTTTCCAGCAGTGTATTTCACTATTTTATTGCCCGACTACGCCGAAGGCAAAAGGCATATATATAATATTTTGGCAGTTTATGTATATTCCATTCCACCTTAGTGCCTAAACTACAGAAGCGATTTTAATGTATGAGGTTAAGTAGGTTCCGTTTTTTTCTTTTGCGGTACGGAACCGAAAAATACCAGGGTTATGTAAATCTGAAGCTGGTACTGGAGCCAAAATTCTCAGGGGAACAAGAACCCAAAGCGCTTTAACGTCCATGTTTCTTGTGTTGATTTGCCACCGGGTTACAGTCACCAACCAACCACTTACGATCGTTTTCAATAACCTGTCTAATTTCAGTTTTCATTAGTAGAGATAAACAAATTAAGAACAATGACTACACGGTTGGCCTAGTGGTTTCAGTGGTCGCTACACCGCTTCCTACTGCGCCAAGTGTTGTGGGTTCAAATCCTACATGGGGGACAACACTATGTGTGATCCATAAATTGTTGTTATAAGTCTGGGTGTACTTTGTGTCCGTTTCATGTATCTTTGTAAAGATCCCCGTGACACAGGAATGTATATTCCTAATGCGGGAGTTGTCTTTTTAAAAAGAAAGAAGAATGAAAAAAATAATTTTCTATCGACTATACATTGTAACATTATATAGTTGTGCATTAGTGCTGTGCATTAAATTCTTAGTCACCAGTGTTCGATGTTAGAGCCACGTGCAAACAGCCATTAAATATCCGTACTGAGTTAGCTACTGATTGTAATTCCAAGGGCTCTTGTCCCTCTTACGCTTGCACAACTAACAAATTATCTTATTTACATTTAAAATGACTTAACTTACCACTTGAAGTTAAACATGGCGCCGTACTTCGAGATCATGCATATTATAAGCTTATTACTAAAGATGTGTTCATTAGAATAAGTTATAATTGTTGAACGTTGGTCAAGTTCACATCACAGCTTTATATAAAACACTGCTGAAAATAGACCTACTTTTTGTTTTTTTTTGTTTTTTATTTTTTTTACAACTCCCGCATTAATTCCTGTGTCGCGGGGATCTTTACAAACATACATGAAACGGACACAAAGTACACACAGACTTAGAACAACAATTTATGGATCACACAAAGTGTTGTCCCATGTAGGTTTTGAACCCACAACACTTGGCGCAGTAGGAAGCGGTGTGGCGACCACTGAAACCACTAGGCCAACCGTGTAGTCAAACACCTGTTCTTAAAAAGGAGAATTTGGCTGGTTATATTGCGTCTGGCCAAATGGATTGGTATAGTTTGTATCAATTTTTCCTTTCGCTGTACTATTATTCTCTGTAATTTGCTCCGTTAATCGGCTCTTTGTAATGCTTATACAAACCTGCGCACGCTCGCACTTCCGTACAGGTGTACACGCACACATGTATCAGGGTAAACCTTCTGCCTTTAATATAATATTCTAAACAACATTATTTATGCGGATATTTTTATTTTACGGCATCTAGTGGAGATAGCTAAACAGCTAAAAACTTCTTATCCTGCATTGCGTACATTGGTTCATCACTGATACCACTTAGTACAAAGTTAATAAAAACGAATTATTGAATATGTAGTGTATGTACCCATATTATAGTATACGGCGATGCGTTCACTGCTTGTGTTAAAACAGATTTAAAGAATGTGTTAATATCAGTCGCTTGTTTTAATTGCTTCCTATAACGTCAATAACAGTGACAACGAGGATGGGATTCGAACCCACACGTGCAAAGCATTTTGGATTAACAATCCAATGCCTTAACCACTCGTCCACCTCGTGCATCACTAAACGTTGGCTATTTCTTGATCCCAAACAGACTTCGTGATAGACGCCATAAGGTGTCGTTCTCTTATTCACGTTAATGTAAATTCAGATAAAAACATAAATAAATAAACAAATATTTCGGACAATTAACACACAACGCCTTCTAGTCCCAAACTAAGCAGAGCTTGTATTATGGGTACTGGACAACTGATATAAATACATATATACTTTATTTTTTGTAAATACATACACATTATACATAGAAAACAACCAAACTCCGAAACAAATATTTGCAGATCATACAAAAATTTGGTCCGACCCGGGAATCGACCGACCCGAACCCGAGACCTCAAGCACAGCAGTCGCTTACGCTACCACTGCGCCAGCGAGGCAGTCAACAACATTGAATAGCAAGAGTAGTTTACAGAATCGTATGAATTTATCGAAAACCCACTATGCATTTGTAACGTACCTACTTAACTGCTCACATTCTGAGCAGTAATTAAACAAATTTCAAAAAAAAGTAAAGTGGTAAAGTTGGTATGTTTACCTTTATTCATTCAAAGTAACGTTTGTAATTAATGTTGGGATTATTGGCGCAGAGGCTAATGAAATACATCTTCTTCTGTGCTGTTCAAAGGTTGAGTTTATTGTGAGCACGGTAAGGTTATGGTTGTAAAAATATAAAATTATAAGTAATTTTAATATTTTTTCTAGTTATTTGTTCTATCTACTACAGAAGCTTTAGCGAATTCCTTGTGAGCCGGTAAGACCAATTTATAAGACGGAAGTCGATATAGTACTGTTAATCATCTTTTAGAAATACAATTTTTACTTCCTGCATCCTGCCCCATCTGTTGTCTAACCCTGGACGTTAAATACACAAACAATGCTCGCTTGCTCATAGTTTTCCCCATATTAAACTAAATATTGATACCGTAATCTTAGTACTTATTATTACATCTACCCTGAATGTTACTGGAATGCATCCCAACTTCCTGCCCGCGTATACGAAGATAGAACTATTAAAAATCAACAAGTGTTTATACCCAACATACTTTGTGTTTAACCAATGAGTCAGTGTAGCAAACGTGAGTGTTTACGACAAAGAAAATAAGTTTGCATTATGATATTTGCATCACGGAATAATGATGGCACATTTGGATTAACACGTATTTATTCCGTTAACAATGGTTTTATTATAGCGGAAGGTAAACTTACTGCCTATTTCAAATGACGTGTAAAGCTTGAAATGGGCCTTTGCAAACATTGAAGTGTTATATCCTCATTTGTTTTCTCCCGATGCGGTTTGTGTTAAGTCTTAAAAGGGCTTTTGTATACACAGAATAAACGATAATTAACACTTCCTTAAAGCTGTGAAGAAATTCTTCCGTAGTGTTCTAGAAGGTTACTTGATACTGCGAAAGCCGATGATATTGTAAGAAAATTGAAGGTAGCCTGCCAGTATTTTATAGTACTATCTTTTATTGTATTCAACTATCTGCTACGAGTTTATAATCTGTTGTTATAATATACACAATAAATTTCAAGATTTAATTATTGTATGGATTATTCATAATCAGAGATAATTCTTGTCTTTCGATGTTCAAACATGTCAAATTGAAGTATAGTGCTTGCGAATTCAGAATCTCTTCATATACACAATTAGCTGATCGGGCAAACGTTATTTTGCCATAAAATAAAAAAAAAATATTTTGGGGTTGATTGTAGAGGGTTGAAAACTTAGCGTTGTATGTATTTTTTAATGCTGTAGCATGAAAATAAAATTAAAAAATTCAGACTTACCCGATATGCACACAAAATGTCATAAGAATCGGTCACGCCGTTTTGGAGGAGTTTAACTACAAACACCGCGACACGTGAATTTAATATATTAGATGTATCTTTTACGTATAATTACAACAGATGTTCCTTGCCAACGGTATGCTAATTAGTTCCTGCTAGTAATCAATGAATAATGTATAACACCATAATGTGGTTCTCTTCACCGGATAGTTCCGTAATGAGTGTCATGTGACACCGCACTTGGACACTGTACATATTAAAATATATTGTTCATGAAGAATGTTTAGCATCTCACCTTAAGGCATCTGATGCAGGTGTCAGGTGTCTTTAAGATGGATAATCAGGATATTAGTCCTATGTATTTCTCGCTTTGCATTTCTTGGCAGTGATGTATTGAATTATATTTACCTCTGTAGAGATTGCTTCGGCGCTTATAAACTTGTTGCTTACAACAAGTAGCATCGAAAAGATCCTCCTTATATAAGTGTATTGTAGCTATTTTATGGAGAGGTCTATTTTGAGCAGTGGACTATTAATATCTTAGGAAGAGTCTGTCAAATGATGAAACATACTCTTTCGTTTGTGTGATTGATTTTAACAACCTAAAATTTAAAAAATTTAAAACCCATAAACTAGCTCTTATTCGGGTAATCATACGCCAAAATTACCTTACATCTTTTTGGAAAAGAGCTGATACTCTTACACTGCTGGCTCGATATTAACTAAACATAGCTAAGAACCACCGCAAGAAAACTGGCTTTCAAATAAAAAAACCACATCGGAATCGGTCCGTTTGAGAGCTTCAGACAGACATACATCGTTATTAAACTTACACCACCCTTCTTTTTGCGTCGAGGTTTAAAAAGACTATAACCATTGACTTTAAAAATATTGTTTCATATTGTTTTATACTTATATTTGTTATGGAACTGATAAAGTGATTAGATAAGGTGACGCCTAGAGATTATGGCTCGATGTTTTGATGAATCGGCAGACGTGACATACATATATGTACAATAATTCTGATTATTTTAATCTAATCACTTCAATATTGTTCGTATTGGCCGTAAGTGTAGCGCCTCTACAATCTCTGTATTGTAAAACCTTCTTTAGGAGCGTTGAACACTTTTTGGATGAAAAAAAAATCATTGAACTAGCGACATCTTTACCGAAAGCTTTTCATCAGCTGAATTTTTACTCCTTTTTTTATTTAATTTTAGGCATTTTATTCAAAGCGTTACATTTCAGGCGAGCTAAAACAACTATTTTTTTTTTTAGTTTTGAGTTTTTACTTCTGCCGGCAGTCCTCACGAGTTCACGACTGCTTCGTAACTTTTTAAGAAATTACTTACTGAATAGATTATTTAATTTCATTTCACTCGGTCGCAGAAATTATTCTTACCGTCGCAATTTTATTATTTAACTACGTACGGATCGGATGACAACAGCGTGACCCCTTACACTACCGACTGAGATGAATTTGGGTCATACGGTCGAGACGTCTGTTATCGATTCAGCTTCATCTTAAGGCTGATTTACATCAGACTAACGAATCCTCATTCTATCAAATTCTTTTAGTGTAAACAGACATAGTCTGCATTCTAAAAGATTCTATAGAATATTCTAAGAATGCTCGCTCGCTTGATGTAAACGGCATTACAGCGCGCGAATAGTTGCATCTTCGTGAGTATTCCAGTTCTTGGTTCTCGTTCTTGCTCTTTGCTATTTTGGTGTAAATGCTGAAAACGAGTTTTCGCATATACTAAAAGATTAAATAAAGAACGCTCTTGTTCTCGCTCACTCACCCTTACGCAAACATTGATGCTTTTACGTGATAACAGATACGGACATTTGATACTTATAAGGGCATTTTCTTTTATTTGGGTAATGGACTTAGAATATTTTTCATCCAAAAACTATAGCACAGAGCTTCAGCATTGTCTTAATATCATTAGTGTAGTAGTTTACTACACATGTTTTAACATCTTTATTAATTCGTGCTTATTGTTCGATTATACGGCGATCTTTAAATACCTATTCTTTATAGAAAAAAATTTTAATCAAAAAATTACTTCTCTTTTCATTATTAGTAAAGTACACCATGTTTTTTTCAATAAGTAAGTAATCATAATAACTCGTTGACCGAATTTCAACCACCGGTAGAATTAATGTTAGCGGGGTGTAGTTTTTTTGTTAGTTTGTTTTTCAATTCTTCTTAACAGAACTTATAAAGTATAAATATGTTAACACTAATGACCTTGCTATCCAAATGTTATCACTTATCACTATTTCAAAAAAATATTATAATAATTACTGTTTTTTTATAAAAAAAAATTGCCCCGAACTTGAACCGTTTATCCAAGGAATCATTGGAACGCAAAAGGAAGTAATTTTAATATGCAATTCTTTATACAAAATACATAATCGTTTATTATAAAATTTACTTCAGATTTATCCACTTATAATGTTATTGTTTTGGACATTTCTGCAAACTTAAACATCATATAAAGTAATTTAAACAATTTAATGTCAAATAAACAAGACTTTAGTTTCCGCGGCTACTTATTGCAAACCCATTTTGCTAGTGAACCAACGTTTTGAGTTAAGAATGTTTCACAAATTTATCCATAGATTGTTGTCTACTCCGTAAACAGTTAGTCGATTATATGATTAGTATTCCTGCTATCCTTTTGTCATCTTCATTCCTGTAGCTTATTATAGAGACCTTATTCTAAAAGCGTCACAGCCACTCGACGACAGGTTACATGAACTTCTTCTTTCTTAGAAATGGCAAACTGTGCCGATGTCGACAATACTGCCAATGTCAAGTGGAATGGGTAATACGTGGTTTGTGAATAAAATTTTAAAAGGGGAATTAAAATTTTGCAGCTAGCCGAAATTTTCCAAAATTACCAGTGAACTAAATGTGGGGGGTTACATGAACTTATCGTGATTCGGCCAAAGTTGACATACGCAGTAAATATGCGAAGATGCATCCCATCAGTTGTCTGCATACATTTTCGGAAACAACTCCTATAGTTAGTTAACTATTTTTCATTGGCACAGTCTTCAATAATGCCGTTAATTAACCTACATTATTTGTTGTTCTATAATTAGTTGACCCGGTAATCTTCGTACCGCCAGTTTTATTTAGAATTATTTTCTAAATTTCCGAAAAACTTCTCTTCTCTTATTATTTGTGCCTGATTGAGCTTCCCACAGTAAATACGTGGACTAAAAAAAATTACATTTCCAATTTTCTTAGGTTTTTTTTAGCACAAACCTTGTCATGACAAATAGCAAACTCATAAAAAAATATCCAATTTGGTGTAGTCGATCCGAAGTTATGCGCGTTATCATTTCAGTGATTCGTTTTTATTTGTATACCTTTGATTGACTGCTTCAGAAAGAGTTAAGAGTTAGTTTACAAAAGTAAAGAACGTTGAAATAAACTATTGAGAATTAAAAGTTAGAAAGCTTTTTGGAAGCGGTTTAGCTAGAGTTCCAAAACACTTTACACGAAAGTCACAACTAGCTCCCTCGGCTAAGTTTCAAAGACTCGGAGTGAAGATCTCTCTATGCGCTGTTGCCCGAGGCTCACGGGTGCCAGACTTGTGCAACTTGAAAAAATAAAGATTTTATTTACCCAACTGTAAAGTCCAAGGGTTTTAAAGGGTGCATCTAAATTTGTGTTGGGTTAAGCATTAGGTCTAGTTGTTTGAAAATGTAATTTAGAACGACCTCTTTTAAAGCGAGTGTTAATTAAGGCGGGTAGTCTGATATATTTAGGTTGATCCGAGGTCGTTGATATACAAGAGGCTGTAATGAATTGCTTCAGATCGTGACGGTGACTCGCAATTTTAGCTGTTTAAAAGACTGCCTTGAAATATCGTGATACTGGAAACGAAGTAGATATTATATTAAATTTCTGCATTAAAATATATCTATAAAAATGAATAAAATTGGGACGTCTGTTGTGTTGTGAATGTTAAAATAACCGTTTTTTACTAAATACATATGTATGTATACACATACTAAAATATTTTTTTTTTACAATTTTTGACTGTCTTTTTGTTCCGGGTAATCTCTGGAACGGCTGGACTGATTTCGACGGGAATTTCACTGGCAGATAGCTAGCTGATGATATAAAGAGTAACTTAGGGTACCTTTTTTGGCGTTGCCTGCGAATACGATAAACGAGGGTGACACCATGGGGCTCAGTTAGTAATGTAATAAAAATGAAACCAAATATAGTCATCGCTAGGTGCAGTTTACTTGGCATTGATTTATTTGATTTGCATCAACGAATGAGTCGTTGATTTAAATTAAAGAAAGGAGGTAAATAAGATGACTTTCGCTTTTTTTTACTGTTAAACATATTTTGGAACACTTATTTCGTCACACGAAAGCATTGATTAATACATCGTACAAATATCATTTCATTTACACAATTACGTATTTTTGCGTGATAGATTTGTGTTTTTTATGGAATAGATACGAGAGAATATATACGAGCAGACGTATAGCCTGATGGTAAGCGATTACCGCCGCTAAAAAAACATAATTACGTATGAAAGATTTTTGTTTTTCACCTTAAGAGCAAAAACCAAACAACAAGTAGAACTAATGCTCTTATACAACACGAGCTAACCCATGCAACCTCGTTTCCGTCTTCTATTGCCCGTAGCGTAATAATTTTCCCCCGTTTCTGTAACGTTCTTTATTGCTGCTCCGCTCCTACTGATCATAGCGTGATGATATATATCCTTCCCCGATAAATGGGCTATCTAACACATTTTTTCAAAAGGTACCATTAGTTCCTGAGATTAGCGCGTTCATGCAAATAAACAAACTCTTCAGCTTCATATTTATATATTTATTTTTTGACTGTCTCGGTGGCCTAGCCTAACTAACCTAACTCAGTGGCGCAGTGTTAGCGTATGCGACTGCTGTTCCTGAGATCTCGGGTTCGATTCCCGGGTCGGATCAAATGTTTGTATGATCTGCAATTATTTGTTTCGGAGTTTGGGTGTTTTCTATGTATGATATGTACGTATTTAAAAAAAAAAATATTTATGTATTTATATCAGTTGTCTAGTACCCGTAGTACAAGCTCTGCTTAGTTTGGGACTAGATGGCGTTGTGTGTTGATGTCGGAAATATTTATATTTATTTATTTATATTATAGTATAGATTATTTTTGACGTACTATTTTATAAATTTCATCTTCTTAGAGTATAATTCTTGAAACAACATTATTTATAAGAAACATTTAAACCCTTGTCATTCTTCAGCGGTCTTGAGTACTACTACGTAAAAAATCCCTCCCATTCTCTATACAAAGCCGTAGTTTATTTAAAAAATATTAACCGGGTTAATTAATGCCTACAGGACCCACCTACACCTGACACTCCGTGTTCAGTGCACGTAACTCGACTAAAGCCAATTATTACTATTATCGCCAGCCGACCAACCGTGAGAATAACGACTCCATCTAGTAGGACAAACGATGCCTCGATTCGAGAGGCGATCAGATAACGATTGGAAGTATAATTAGGGTGTCGGATTGTATTAAATGACACCTCGAGTTTAAAGGCTTTGTCACGCACTTGAAATTAACCGAACTACTTTATCGAGATATATAAATTTACACCGTTATTTGTGTTCGAGTTAATGGCGTTTAACAATTCGTATATTTGCATAGTTCTGACTCGGAATTTAAAATATTTGACTTTTAACTCTAAAAAACATTAGTCGACACATTTTCTCATTTATATTATACCGCCGTTGATTATCTTAAATTCCTGATTTCATTGGAAGTAAAATAACGCACATGTCTCAATTAAATATAGAAAGAGTTATAGCTGAAAAACCAATTCAAATTTGAAACCAGTATTCGTTTATGGGATTAAAATTAATCTAGTTATAAATCATTCATAAGCCGATTCTTTTAATATTGAGAAGTAACTTCCTATTCCAAACATTTGAAATAGAATATCTCCGGGATGGGAACTCGGTCGTCCTAATAAGGCACTTGTCGAAGTGCGTAACCATTACGTTGCACGAGTAACTAGGTCACAAGCAGACGGGAGCTCGGGACCGATCGATTGCACCGACTACTCAACCTGTGCGATCGAGTGGTGCACTTATATTTTTGAAGTGAAACCTTCTTTATTTGCGTTGAGCATTTTTGGGTGAACAGAAATCATGGAACTTACGTGTAAATAAACAGATGATACGAAACGATATACCTATCATTCGGTATGACGTCGCGGCGTCGTGAAGAGAATTTTTGATTACATACATATACAACGATAAATCGCGATTTGTTGCTCTTGGCTTATGAATTTAATCTATTTGTATGTTACATATGTATGTAATGCCATGTGCTAGTACATTTTACATATATATGCTACATTTTTAGACGACTTTATTATTTCATGAAAAACACCATTTTATACAAGTCTGTACAGTAACCAGTTTATCCGGATCTCCAAAAGAGCAGTCAGTATTGCACGCAAGTGCTTAAGATTTCGTATTTTAGTTGTTTCTTAGAATATTTTATCAGATTTTAACATATTTTTGAAGGTGCTGTTCAGATGAGTCATTCCTTTAAATGTTCTGTTGCCTACGTGTCTTGTATTGAATACCACAATGGCATTTGCTTGCACCAGTTAACTGTAAGCTGTCTCATCGATCTATGTCTTAAATTTTACCACTGAGAATTGTTGTGGAGAAAATTAATGACCAGAGTCTCTCTGTATAATGTCTTATCCTCAACTGCACTCGTTGCTATGTAGTATTTGACTGATGACAACCGTCTTTCTCTTATTTGCATCATTTGAGTGAAGATCTGAGATCCTTCCTTTTGTTATAGAAAACATTATTTTAAGGTAAAAATATCGTGTGTCACTTTTATTTGTAAAATGGTTGCAAACATTAATTATTAACGTATATACTTAGTGGATAAATGACGTCAATTATAATTATTAATTATTAACATAATTAAACAGATGGCTCTTTCAGTAAAAGTGCTTTAACTTGACAAGTTGAATTTATATATTGAGATTTCATGGTTTTCCTCTCATTTGATTTATCACGATTGTTAGAGAGATTTCATCCTTATAATTGACCCCAACGATCTATGCAATAAAAATACAGATGTAATTTTTACAGATTTTAGTCGGTTCGATTCTCGGGTGTGGCAAGCGGATTTTCAGAAATCTTTAAATACCGTTTTTTTTTCTTTTCAAAAATTAAATAAAGGAATGTTTTCTTTGAGTATAATATAATATATAATATTCTATCTACAGTATTAAGAGTACTTTCCCTTCAGGTGGCATTACAAAATTTCATCCTGTACATATTTTTATTTTTTATGGAAACTTTTTTATTTTAATAGCATTATATTTAAGGAACAAGTTTCCTTCCCACTATGATCCCGGGTCCTTTAAGCGGGGCGTGAAAAAGCATCTCACCAGGCCGCCATAGTGTGGGTCACCATGCTGCATTGTTCTTTTTCGCATTGAGGATGGTGACCACCGCTCTTGGATTCTGATCATGCTTTCCATCAGGCAGGGCAGAGTCATTTTGGCAGATTAAATATATATATAAAAAAAACAAGAACCTTTTTTACATTTAAATACTATTACATATTACATCAATGTTCGTTTCTTCAAAAACTTTTGATGTACATTAAGTTCATGTTTCGGTATAAATATATTCTCCATGCCTTACCATACTGATTCAAATGGTTTTTTTAAATGAATATGATATAGTAGGATGTTGCCTCGTCTACTGCAATCTCGTCCATCCTAAGTTTATTCTACACCGAACCAGTAACTTTCGAAAAAAAAGTTTAGCAAAAAGGCTAAATACAAAAAATTACGGTGAAAGATTGCATCGCCACTGTAGACGCAATTATAATTATTATCATTAATTACTTTATCTTGTGATGTGTTTTTCTTGGATCCATTTCTAAGTAACAAAAGCTCCAGGATTTGTACACAATGAAATACAAGAACAGACAAAAACTTGATTTTCTCTTTATAATTAAAATAAAAACAATCAGTAATTAACCATATCCTTTAAGCACATTTAAACTTCAAAAGATTTTTATTATAAAGTGGGGGATATGACGCCAGACAGTTAGGGCGGTTGGACTAGTGCCAAAGTGGGCACATTGAACTAAATACAAAATATTTTTAGGGTTCCGTTACCAAATGCTAAAAACGGTCCCCTATTACTAAAACTTCAGACTGTCACCAGGCTGTATTTCATAAACCATGATAGCTAGACAGTTAAAATTCCCAAATGATGTATTCATATTGCCGCTATAATAAATAATACTACAAACTGAACACAGTTAATATTTAATGAGGCTCCCATACTATAAACGTCTTTTTTTGCCTTTTTTTGCTCGATATCGATAACGGCAACAGGTAGGCGTTTAAGATGTATAGATAATGGTAAGGAACCCTTCGTGAACTAGTCCGATATACACTTGGCCGATTTTTTAAATAGAAAGCATATCTTTTGTTACAGTAATGATGTACATTACACACTGGCATTGATAATGAACTGGTTTTTATGAAAGTGCTTCCAAGTGGTGGGTAAAACTAAGTCATTTGCTTTGACCTGTTTATAGTGACTATAATTTTAAAAATGTTATATAAACTGCTTATTAAATGACATATTGAGAGGATGTATTTGTATGCAAGATTATTCATATTACGTATGTCCTTATTTAAGAAATTATATATTCAAATTAGAAACCTATGAGGTTTTTTTTTCCAAAAAATGCAAAGTTATAGTTCACGATTTTCATGTATAACCAACCGCATTAATAATTAAATAATATCAAAAATTTTAAGGCAGAATATTCCACAAGTCAAAAGTATTTCTATTTGTTTTAAGATTGTAAGTAAAACACAGTTTAAAAATAACAAAATTCACTACCTAATACATAATAGATCCGTATATTTCCTTCTAGATCACAATATTTGTAAAAAAAACTCTTAATTGGAATAGCAGAATGTTAATCTGTTGAAACGTAAAGAACATGGAGACTTAACGACAGCTGCACACGTCAGCTAATTTAAGACTCAGAAGTTTTATATTAGTCCTGATTTAACTACTTTGTTAAAAAGATGCTACGATATTCATTTTCGAGAAAATAATGATATTTTCGGACATTGACATACAACGCCATCTAGTTCCAAACTAGGCAGAACTCGTACTAGTAGAATTTATATATAAATATACATTTACATTTTTTTTTGTAAATACATGAATATGAAACTACAAAATATTGACCAAATATTTGGTCTGACCTGAGAGTCGAACCTTAACACCTTAACACTGCAGTGCACGCTACCACTGAGCCACCGAGGCAAACAAATCCCCGACGTTTAGGCGCAACACTGTTATTTATTCATCCTTAGTGATTTTTAAACGAAAAATGCTAAAGGAGCACTTTCGTGTGTTCATAATAAGTTCACGTAAGTTTGATGAAAAAGTTATAATGAGAAAAGTTTAATATAAAAAGAAAATTAATATTTTAGATGTTATGTTGTTCATATTAGCGTTAGAGTTTTTATCGCATCTTGGCAGAGAATGACATTGCTGAAATAAAAATAAATTATAACTGAAATAATTGTTTTAACGTAGAGACTGTTGTCTGCCGTTGATGATTGCGTCTCTGTTTCAAACGGAGACGATAACATCTGTTCATAAATGCAAACTTAATAGAATTCAAGATAGTCATGTGTATATATTATATATACGTCCTGTCAACAGCTTGTTGCCATTCTACGCCTAAACCTATGAACCAATCCGAAGAATTTTGGTGTATGTATGTATACAGATAAGTGAGACTTTGCAGGACTGGCTTCTTTTAAAATTAGTTGAATAATATAGAAATTGTGCCGCTAATGAAAGCTTTATATACATCCGCGGCAAAAAAAATAATAATTTTAATACAAGATATGTGCCAAAAATAAACTTTATTAATAATGACTAAAACTAGCTGACCCGGCTAACTTCGTATCGCCAATTCATTTTCGTGAAAATTTTCTGTATTATCGGGAAAAAATATTTTAGTAAGCCCGTGTTAATTCCTCGCAGGGCCAAGAATTATCCAATTCGGTGCAGTCGAGCGAAAGTTTTGGGCGTACATACATTTTAGTGATACTTTTATATATATATATATATAGATGCAATATTTTAATAAGAGTTTTTAATAAACACCCATAATTGCGTGTTAACGGTTTCATTACTCCTTCACACGGATTAAATGCTTGGCAGTTTAAGAACTACTGCGCTAACACTGATTGCGTACGCACAAAGCAAACAAACGTTGGCGGATTTTTTTTATCTCTTCTTAAATTTAGAACGCCCTCCCACGGGTTAAGGAAAGTGGGTTATTGCCAAGCCCACACGACCTCTATAGGCCGGCTGACTGACAACTATTTATTGTGTGCTCTAACCCTATTGTCTCTATGCTATCTAGAGTAAATTAAAAAAGTAAAAGTGGCGAATCTCGATCCGGATACTTATCGAGGCCACTAGCAAAGATCGGGTATTGTATGACCGCAATTCGGTTTCAGTTGTGTCCGTGATGTGCTTAATCGATTTATATCTTTCTAAAAAATAAATGTATCTGTTAGTAATTTATAATTTGATGTATTTATCATTGAACCGTAGGAAACTAAATATTTGCCGAAACATGTTCTATCGTTGTTCTATGTAATCTGTGCAAACGTAAAGCCTAAGTTTGTTTGATGAAGATTGTTTGTGTTTGATTGTTCTTATGCCAAAATCTAGAATGTATTTGAATAAGATTATAGCTCGTGGATTGAGGAGTGGTATAGTTAAATGCTTTTAAAAACTCCAGAATCAGATGAAAAATGTGGTTAGTATTAAATAATCGACGATGACAGAAGTGATCTAGAGAAATGGTCGTATTTTCTGTCGAAAATAGAGATGGCTTTGAGATGTCGTGTTTTAGGAGGGTTCTTTTTAGACGAGTTTTAGTATAAAACACACGAATACTTATTTTAATAAAGTAACTGTAAGAAACTTGTTATTAATGATGTAATAAATTTAGTATATTTTTAATTCCGCTTAAAGTATACATAACAAATTACGAAATTTTGTTTAAGATAGATACTATAACATAAAAAATAGGTTTTTTTTATTAATTCAATGTAACATTTTTTAATAACTCCTTTAGACATTTTAATGTATATAAAGTATTATTTTTAATATTATTGTTGGTATTAATTATCTTATATAAAATTACGGAAATATTACACTGCTATTTAAAATCATTAATTATAAACTTTTACCATATAGGGTAAATATGTGTTATCAAAAATATAGCCCCTATGGCAACCCTCTATCGTCTTTGTCATGTAGAGTGTTCTGAAGAGCTGTTCCAACTGGTCCCCCCTTCTTTCTTCCTCTACAGGACAACACGCGCCGCTTTTGACTCTCGTGGTTCACCATGGTGCACTGTCCTTATTCGCATTGAGGATGGTGACCACCACTCTTGGATTCTGCTCCTAATTTTCGTCGGGCAGGGCAGAGTCAATTGCGCTTAAAAACAAACAACTTAAAAAATACAACAATAATAATATGTCAGATCATGGCGTCCCTGAAATTTTTTTGATAAGATATGATAAGTAAATAACACAATCAAGATTAATAGAATGATCAGTAAAGTTATAGCTAAATGCATTCTCAAAATAGTCTGACTGATATAAGAGACTAGAAAACACCCGTGAGTTAACCCATGTAATTATTTTTAACTTTGAAAATGACAAACTTCCATATAACCGTTCAACCTTTTATTTACGGAGCGAAATTTCCAAAATTCCGTAATTGATGACTGTTCCATAAAAATAAAAGTCTTTACATATATATATATATATATATATATTACAAACGTGATAAAAAAATTCAAAGAGAATTAAAAATGTAGTTCATTGTAAATTGTGGGAGAGCCACACTTCGGCATGCATGGGCCGGCTCGACCGGAGTGATACCACGACCTCCCGGAAAACCGGTGTGAAACAGCGCCTGCGCTGTGTTTCACCGAGTGAATGAGGATACCGGAGGTCTATAATCCAACCCTTCCTCATCCCCCTCCCGATCCCCCAAGGCCGGCAACGCACTTGTGACGCCTCTGGTGTTACGGGTGTCCATGGGCGGCGGTAATCGCCTACCATCAGGCGATACGTCTGCTGGTTTGCCCCCTATTCCATAAAAAAAAAATATTAACGATATAAAAGAAAAATCATCAGCTGTCAAAATTTTAACCGGAGATTAACGTCTGAGTATTTGATAAATAAGTTAGTCGCGTCGTTATTTCTAAACGATTATATATATTAAATTCTTTTACATTGGTTTTCTAAAGTGCAATCGTAACTCTGTTTCGCCTATCAATATATTGTCTCGCCCTATTTGTCTTGCAGGGCACCGTACGTACCAAACCGTACCATCTGATTACGTGTACTCCGTGTGTCGCTGGTTTGTGTTATTATTCCTACACCTAGATAAGTCAAATAAGCCCACATAACAGATGAAATTTTGTATTTCTATTACAAACTACTAATTTTCGATGACATCAAAAAGAGTTACAAGCTCTTGGAAGATGAAAAAAACGTTATTGTTTTAAACATGTTGATCGTAATTAAAATTTTATTTCATTAAAATCTATCTAAGATAGAGATACTATGAAAACTTTTTTGGACATGTAATCTGCAAAATCTATTTTTTTTATTAATCCGACGGTATTTACTATTTACCAACTATTAAACTTTCGCGTTTTATGATATTTTATAGTATTTTTTTTAAATTTTATAATAAAGAAACAGTTTACCTTACAGAGTTTACCTTCAACATAGTGTTGGCTGTCTCAATACTTCATAGCCATGCCATCCTCCTCCACATCCTAGATCCTATGTATGTCGATTTAAATTAGAAATCATAATTAAATGGTACCTGATTACACCAACACGACACTGAGATTAAGTTGACTATATAATCTCATTGCTGTGTTTATCATTTATTTAAGAAGGCTACAATCATAAAACATTTCTAACCATTACATATTAATGTGGAATATTTTTGCATTACTAAAAGTTATAGCCTTAATGAGTTTCACTTGTTATTTGGTTGAATCGGAGACAATTTAATTTTGAATAAAATGGAAACTGCCACTTATATGATGATAGTTTAAAACTGGCAGCAGCTGGATGCAAGAAGCAACAGACCGGGCTATTTGGTGTTCCTTGTTAGAGGCATATGTCCAGCTGTGGACTGTAACGGGATGATGATGATGATGAAATATGTGGACCAATCTGTTACCTCGTGACAAGTGCACAGGACTTCCTAATACAGACACAAAAACGACTCCCATTATTTTGTGAATGAAATGAACAAGTAAAAATGAGGTATTTTCTAAAAGAATGTTTCACACGATGCATAGGAAACTTACACAAATCCAGAGAAAAACTAACAACCATTCCAAAACTCCACTATTCCTTTCCTACCCATTCTAATGTTTGAATTTGTATGGAGCGGCTTAGTGGTTACAGGATCACGTTTTCTAACTTGAATTTACTTATATTGAATTTTCCTTACAAGAATATTTCTTCAATCTTCGCCCACAAATGTTTTATATTCCTATATAATTAACATATATATATATATATATATATATATATATATATATATATATATATATATATTAATAGTCCTCCACTAGACATAGGTGTCTCTAGAATGGAAGTTTTTGAGTACAATCTACGTCTACGTACTGACCTGCTTACTTTCTAAAAATAGAGCGTGAATATAAAATAAGCAACAGTTTCACGATAAATTTATGCTCGAGATGAACTGAGATGTCTACAAATACCTACACAGTACTACAATGAACACGGTTCTAAACATACAAGTAACCGACTGCGTCAATATCTATCATCTTGACTACACGGTTGGCCTAGTGGTTTCAGTGGTCGCCACGCCACTTCCTACTGCGCCAAGTGTTGTGGGTTCAAATCCTACATGGAACAACACTTTGTGATCCATAAATTGTTGTTCTAAGTCTGGGTGTACTTTGTGTCCGTTTCATGTATGTTTGTAAAGATCCCCGCGACACAGGAATGTATATTCCTAATGCGGGAGTTGTCTTAAAAAAAAAAACTTGATTCAATTCATTAAAGAACTGAAAAGATAGAGATTTTTTTTAAGTATTTTAATTTTGATGTAGCCAGTGTCACTCTCACGACTAAGACGAATGTATTAACACCACTCAGATAAAAATACGACAAGTCGTTTAGGCTCTAGAGTGTGCCAAAGAAATATACATACACTCCAAATAAATAAGTCTCCATCTTTCGCAGTCGGATAAAAAACTTCTAGAACGTGTTAACTACATAAACTACATAGGAAAGTCTCCTCATAAGAGATTGTCCATTTAAGTTTTTCTAATTATTAATTACTTTTCTGGGTCTTCCCAATTAGGTATGGACAATAAACTCAGTGTCATTGTACTATTTAAGAAATGTTTCATAGATGCTGGCCGTGCTTCTAACCTCTTATCTACTAAACTATTATTTATATCAATAGAAATACATTGGAATGATACAAATGTCTGTTATTAATACACAACTAATATTTGGCCTTTTCACGTTAGATTTGTTGTTATGTTTACAAATATTTTGGGACATCTTAACACACAACGCAATCTAGTCCCAAACTAGCAAAGCTTGTACTATGACTGATATAAATACATAAATACTTTTTTTGTTTGTAAATACAAACACCCAAACTCTAAAAAAACCCCTATGGTATTGAAAGTGTTGACAGTTGAAAAAATGCAGTACTACTAGCACCATTCATATCAGGTGTAGTGTTGTACAGCGTGTGGTTTTAATAGATTTAACTTCAACATACTTAACACTATCCCGGTAAGGTAGAAAACAGATTCCTCACGACAAATTGGTGTTAAAATGGCCAAGGCCTGCAAAACATGGATTTCATATTTCCCAATAAGTCTTTGTCATTGACGCTTTTAAACGTGATGGGATTAATCACATTTCTAATAAAATAGTTTTGTAATTTAGAAATGTTTTCTAACAGCCTATTCCTCAGCAGCTTATTCTATTACTTTTTAATTTCAAGGTATTTCTGGTCATGAACGTTATAGATTAATCGATTAGGCGTGATGTTACTCTTAGTCCGCCATATTGTTCCCCATATACTAGTGAAGCTGTTTCCTAGTTGTTCGGCGGCTAAAATAGGACTGGCGCGTCAATAATTGAAAATCGCTTCAAACCATGATGCTTATTTATTGAACCTACCCGTTCAGTCACGATTTATTCAAGGCCTACGCTAAATGGGTAACCAGAAATGTAATTATTGTTGTGTAGTTGAAGCAAAAAACTTGCCGAGGCAAAGTTAATTTCTTTGACGAGATGTTTAGATGATAACTTGAACACAACCATTTGTAGTATAATCATAGTCATACATATTGGAATTCAGTTCGACTTTTATACTAAAGTTTGACCCCTTATAGAGGGTAATCTGTGGGTCGGTCGGGTACACGTTCTACGTATCTATACGTATAAATCCATATGGTTTATATTACGTTTCACCGTCTCACATTATTTGTGTCTTGGTAAAGGTGATGAAGATCATCTGGCCACCTGATTTAGTTTACCAGAAGTCGTTAGATGACACCAGCTCAACGCTAGCTTTGAAGAATGCTATGTCAACTAACGAAATATTTCGACTAAGATGATATAATGATAAGGCGCTCATAGCCCAGTTGCACTCGGTGATTAGAAGCAATCATCGAGGGTAAGCAACGATGGCGCGGTCAGTACCTGGATGGGTGACCGCTGGTGGCATGTTACCATGAGCGTCTCCGTGATTCGGAGGTCACGTTAAGCAGTCGGTCCCGGTTGTTATCATACGATAACAGTCGTGAAGTTTAGTTGGAGGCCTTCGGGCGGCTTAAAAACATCCAACGGCAAGATTTACGTAGCCACGACGTATTCTTGCCAGTCCCCAACCCGCACTTGGCCAGCGTGGAGACGTATGGCCTTAACCCTCTCCTGAGAGGAGACCCGAGCCCAGCAGTGGGAAATTATGGGTTGTTGTTTGTTTTTTTTTTTGATATAATGATGATCAAGGTCGTGTTGCAATTCAAGTACTTTTTTATTATAAAAGTTAATTCTTTGTTATCGTTTTTTAAAGGGAAATGTCAGTAAATCTCAAACTATTGGTATAAAATCATCGTTAAACATAATCCAATATTAAGAAAGATATTATAAAACTAATCGAAAATCTCTCTCAATATACAGGAAGAAATGTTTATTTCTAAACCTGATATTTTTACTAAATTTCTAAGTAGTAATCCTAACATCGTCATATACAATCATCCTATACTACTACTGTCTATTTGTCTGGCTAAGCCACTGCACCGATTTTAATGAAATTTGGCACGGAGATGTATTGACTCTTGAGGAAGGACATAGGCTACTTTTTAAAGGTATAACCGACATACAAGTGAGGGGAGCCGCGGGCAAAAGCTAGTTTAATAAAGTATCCACGGGTATAGTAACTGAATAAAGGAGTCATATCAATTTAAAAAGTCCAATGTCCGTATATCTTAAACGGTCCTAAAATAACTCATTCCTATCACAATAGTTTCATTCACATCTCAATTGACAGCACTTCGTGGGTGTCAGCTCAAATCAGGGAACGTTCATACTTCATCATCTCACACCACTGACATTTAAAAGTCAACCTTAAACTCTTCTTGATAGATGTTAAATTAAGTCGTTGAATATAGTGACGAAATGTGTTGAGATCGTGTCACGACCCGGGTAAAAGAGTCATAGATATTTAGAATCGATTACGAAAGTTGATCGTTTATCGTCTTCGTTTGTCTCATCTGTTGGACTACAATACACATTGATTTGAAAAAGATAACACTTGAGGGGTTACCAATGTCAACTTATTACTTCATCATAATTTTGTTGTGTCGATGATGTTATTTTATACCATTATTACATGTATTTTGTAATTTTATCCACAGCTATACCAAAATCGATATGAAATCATATAATTCTGTTCAAAATGAGCTAATGTGTTGATACTTTTAAAATATTCGCAAATAAAAGAAAGTATATTTCCTTGTCCAAAGTAAATATTAAAAACCTTTAAAATAGTAAAAGTACAGTTCCTAAAAATGAGATTAAAAAAATGATGAACCTAAAAGTTTAAAGCGATTATATACGAAACAGGGATAGGTTATGAAGTCATATGTACATAGGTATACAAACTGTGTAAGAGCACGGAGGTTAAAATTAACTGAGGACATTCGTGAAGAAGCTGTCTTAGGGCAAAATGTTCTTCCGGCAATTGTTGGGCTTTGTCCCGGACGTGACAATCGCCGGAATTGTTTTAGTTAAATGTTTACTATTGTTTAGATATCCTGCTCTAAAGACAAACACATAAAATAAATGAAACAGTGTCTATTTTGGTCTTAGGAACGGTTTTGGGACCATGCAGACGATCGGTGCCGATTTAAAGTTTAAGTCCAAGAAGATTCAATATTCTATGATGTTTTTGCTATGAATTAACTTTACATAGGAGATAGGTAGTTTTTTTTAACATTCTGTATAGTTAAAGAGATAAAATCATAAGAAAAAAAGAGACATCACTTACTTTCTTTGATCACGCTATTCACTTATGCATTATTCTTTTTGAGAACTTTCTGCTCATTTCCCACAAATTGCATTTTGAATTACGTCTATTATATAAATTATTATTTTCTCAGCCTGCAAAATTTTAACGACAGTAAAATACGTACACAATCACTATAAGCTATAAAACCGGCTGAAACTATTTCTCGACATTACAGTATATTGAAATAGTAGATTTAGATAAACTAGTAGTAGCCCAGTATTTAATCAACGGTATAATTCATTAATTTTTTACCATGTTTTTTAGTTTTCTACGTATAATAAATATCGTCCCCTACATAAATTTTAACTGTGCAAATTTTTATACACTTACGCATAACTTTCGTAAAAAATAATACAATAATAACGAGGTGATCTGACAAAGAACTACGACATAGCCCAAAGGATTAGCAAGCTGAAGTGGCAGAAGAAGAACCGATAACCGTTGGGGTAAACGAGTTCTTGAGTGGAGACCGCGTCTCGGCAAACGTAGTGTAGGACGTCCACAAGCCAGGTGGAGCGATGATTTGCGCAAGACGGCTGGCAGGAGCTGGATGCGAGCCATAGATCGAACTAAGTGGCATGAAATTGGAGAGGCCTATGTCCAGCAGTGGACTGCGATAGGATGATGATGATGTAATAATATATAGTTCATCTTCAATAATCAACATTTTTAGATAATTCTTATTTCAAAATGGACTAACTATATTCTGTAACTTAATACAAATACAAAAAACTAACAAATTAAAATGTTTGACATCAGAGGTCATTGTTGTACAAAGGAAACGGATGTCGTTCCTTTCCTTACCAGACTCTACGAGGACGTTAGTTGATCGACACCATTAACATACGATGTTATGAGTAATGAATTTATTTATATATTTTATAGACCTGTGGATGTTTCACAAGGAGTGTTCTGTACTGCCGCAGTTTATGTTGTATATTATAGTTCCACAACAACATGCCAACGTGTCCTGACTTTTCATGTTATCAGTTTTCAAATAATAAATCCATCAATCATGTATAAATGACGTGTTTCACATATAAAATATGTTTTGCACTGCCCTTAAGAAATCACTTAATGTTAATAGTTGTAGAAATAAATAACAGTCGGAAGTTAATTTACGGATATATTTACTAATGATGTAAGCATTAAGTTTTTGTATTTGTGTTCGAGTTTTAAAATATATTTTATATATTTTTTTTTATTATACGCGTCAATTCAGCTGACGTTTAGAAAATGTAGGGGTTATCTAATACTTTTTTAGGAAAAGTGTTATATTATTCATTCTGTAGAGTCGACTAAGTATACTACGCACGAAAACCACACATCAAAATTTAATAAATTATTAAAAAGAAAAACGACTGCGTATAAATTTTTTCTTTTGTTTTTTTTTTTACTAATTTTGATGTACCCAGTGCCATTCCCACGACTAAGACGAATCTATTGACACCACTTACATAAAAATACGCCAAGCCGTTTAGGCTCTATGGCTTGGCAAAGAAGTATACACATATACATACTTAAATATACACAAGAAAAACATAACCCTCCTTCTTTCGTAGTCGGGTAGCAAGAAAGAAAATTCGGAATAAATCCAGCACCAACCCGTTTGGCTCGCGTGTTTATAGTAGGCCAAAATCTTCTTCATTTATTGAGGCCTAAGTTCAGCAAAGGACTATGAAACTGTCAATGATTTAAATCGATATTTATTGAAAACGAAATCCTTCTAAAACATAATATTCTTATAACCCGCAACACGACGTTCGTTTGCGTCGAGAGAGTATATCTTTTCTAGCACACTACTTTTCTACAATCTAGCGAAGAGACTATAGATATATTACGGTAGCTCGTCATACTTAACATACATAAAACTCAGTTTCACTTCACTCGAAGCGAATAATACTTTCAAAACAAAATATGTAACGTCTTTGTTTGATAAAATCCAAGTCATGTCTGTAGAAAGTACCCTATCATCGGGTATTAATGATGACGAGTACAGAATATGCACCGATATACCTCGTTTCCTTTGTAATAGTTTTCATGGATGAATGGCGTTGGAGATCGAACTATTGTGTACATTGAACTATTGAATAATTGGCTATCTTAACGTCAGTTTTGGCATTCAATTGTTGTCATCCATCAAAAATTTTGCAATTACCACTGTCTCTTTATTTAATGATGTAATACTAACTAAAAATTATTTTGTTATTTGAATCTTTCAATATCGTAGCTGACAGGTATTGACAGCTTTTCCATGCTTATGATATTCGCCGACTGTCAGTCATATCTTGCATCAATAGCTTTGAGTCTTTCGCTTATTATTCCATTGTTGTCAAAATGTTTGGATACGAAATAGTATGAAGTATTGATGTAGGTTTTGTGGGTAATAAACACCTGCTCATGCCAAACTAAAGTAAACCTTATGACATCTCAAAAAAATGAATGTAAAAGTTTCATTAATTATTAAATTAATTTACTAACTTCGCCACTTTCATGTGTATTATGTTGTTGATATAGGTTTTGTGGATATTAAACACCTGCTCACGCCACACTAAAGTAAACCTTATGTCATGTCAAAAAATGAATGTAAAAGTTTCATTAATTATTAAATTCACTTACTAAATTCGCCACTTTCATGTGGATTATGTTGCTCTCGAACCGGAACACCTGACCGGAGGTCGTTAATCTATGGCTTGAAGGCTTTCGTCACGCGAGCCGTTGACTGCTAGCTCATACTTCGAAATTGGTTTAAGACGTCGAGTCTTTCGACCTCAAAATGAATGTAATTGAACGCAGTTGACACAATATTGAGGTCATTGTACTTGCCTATTTACACTGTAATACACTTATAATTTACGATATAAAAGTACTCTATTGAAGCAGATGTTTAGTTAGAAAATAAACTAAAAGGCGGATTTAGATACCAATATATGCATAAGATTCTTATTTGACGGTTGATGTCTACCACTAATCAGTAGATTGACGTACAATTTTATGACTTCTGCTACTTCGAGCCTTGCAGTCTCAGTGCTTATGCAAGATGTATTCCCCACCTCAAGTGAGCTAACTGGTCACTTATCCATCTGTAAAACAACTGTATTTTCACGTTTCTCCTTAAGAAGTTTGGTGATAGGGCAGGTCTGTGATAAAAGGAACCAACCAAAACCCTGTTCTAGTGTTATACATTGCTTATGCTTCAGATACAATTGCATATCGGGTGTATCGAACATAATAAAACGTCGTAATTAATTTTATACCAAAGCTACCAATACTCTGTCTTGCATCAACAAATGGTTGTCGAAGGTACGTACTCACTCTCAGTGTATCCTGCAGACTAGCTTGCTAATTTACACTTTTATTAAAAATATTTCTGTAAAACTTAATTCGTCTATAATTTCGCAGTTTCTCTCAAATGACTGTGCAGTTTAGAAGTGTACGTGAAATTTAAAATTTACACCGTAATATTAGCTCGAGACCGCTCACTACAACTTAGAGGGAAAGTGGAGGTATAACGTACAATTATTTTATTGACTATTTCCAATACTGCTGTTGTAATATCTCGCTTATAGACATCCGAGTTGTTTGATACCTTATACTTGCTACTTTAACGTAATATTATATGTACAGTGACACAAAAGTTTTCGTAAAGAAGGAAATGGAATCCACTTTATAAAAGAACCACCTGCTTAATCTTGCTTGACTTCTTTACTTTTCCTTGTGAAAATATATTCCCATACAGCTGTTATTGAATGGAGTTCTAAGAACCTCTTTTATTCGCATGGAAAAAGCATGTAGATAGATAGCGTGATGGCCCTTGCCTCCAGGACGGAGGCAAGGGCCGTCGAATGTATTTCCAGCCATTGTAATTCCGTAAAGTGTATAGAATACCGGTTATTTTGCTTACACTGTAGTAGAGAAGAACTAATTTTAAATTGATCATATTTTATGTAATGTAAAGCCGAAATACACGATAGTGACATGAAAATACTAATAATAAGTATAAGAAATAAGTAATAAGTATAACACATAGTGTATAAGAAATACACTATGTGTTTATTGGCTAGCTTAATCCAGTAAAAAAAGAGAATAAATTCTAAGAGAAAGAAATTTAAACCAAATGTGGGTAAATTGAGACTATCTACAGTAATATTAAAGATTCATTCTTATCAAGACGTCAATCAAATGTCATTTGTTATTGACACTCATTGACAGATCGCACTTGACCGCCTTAAATAGAGGTCGAATGAGTTAAAAGATGCATTAAAGAATTCTCTAAAACCTACTAAAACCTCTACACGGACAATAAGAACATATTTATGTTACGCTACGTGAGAAAGATACGTAATGTCTTGACTTACAATAGCCATTTAAACATTACTCGAAAGTTAGAAAAGAAATGTCCGTAAAAATAAAGATCTTAGACACGATAATCATATTTTCAAATAACACTATCTCATATAATTACTAGAAACTTATAATGCTATTTAAGATGTTGTAAATATTGAGTTGGTTATAATTAAAATACTAATCTTATACGACTTTTACAATATATTTATTTATAAAAATAATTAAACGTATGTACTTAATTAAATTTTTGTCACCGTTTGGTAAATGTATGTTCATAAGCTCAAAATGTATGTTCTCAAATATGTATGAATAGGAATATTCATGCCTGTAGATTTATGTTGTGACTGCAGTATCAGAAATATGTATCTTTCATACGATAAAAAAAAATGCATCACATCTGCGATCTTCATATAATGAATCTTTTGCGAAAAAAAATTTCGTAACTTGGTCAATATTGACTGTCACACTGTCTAGAAGTTCATTTATTAAATCGTATTGATGTATAATCTAGTTACCGCACGAAGATATAAGCATGTAATATCATGTTTCGTTTTGTGCCTCTTAAATCTATGCTGATCTTAAATTTGCTTTATGAAGGGAGGATATTAAGGCATCAGTAAATTATTTTACCTTTTAAACAATCGGTAATTGAAATGTAGTTTCCAACTAAAACGTCTATTTTAGTAAGACAAGTAAATCACTACCCACCACATAACATATTCGTATGCTAGCACCAGACGTACGTAATATAAAAGTAGCCATATAAACCTTATATTGTACCTTAGCTTTTATTATCTCGGGCAGTTAAGTCAGCTAAACATAAAATACTTAACCCGCCGGAACAGGTTTTATTTAAATAAAACATTACAACTGATGCCAGACAATAGGCGGATAGCATCATTAAATGTCGTGGCGTAGTGTAAATATGTATCCTTTACTTCAATTAAGATCTTCATTTTGATAAGGGTTTATGGGGTGAACATTGTCTTTACTGACATTTCTTACTGACCTGGGTACCAATCTATACCACTCATTAATTATTATATACCTACAAAATATGGCTTGTCCTGTTTGCTGTTGCTTTTGGATCAAACTCGCAAATCTGTCGGCATTATCTGTTGGGTTAGAAAGCCGAAGAAATAACAAAGTACATACACAAGAACTTAATTGCCGATAAGTACCGTAAATAAAGCAAGCAAACTTGTAGAAAAGCAACCTGGTAGCAAAACAATACTACAGTCAGACAGGAAAATATAACCATTTCAGCATTATTAAAATATTGTTTTGCGAATTGTACGATACCTACGTTCACAATTATTTTTTTTAGTAATGAATGATATTATGAATAGCTAGTACTGTTTTTGTAAATATAGTGATTTTATGCGAATGACCTCGTCCACTGCGGTAGAGTAATATGCTTTTATTGCGTACATACTCGCGAGTACCTATGTCTTATTCCGTTCATAAGAGCGCATCGTTCGTTTACGATCAAGTTCCTCTGTATCCGAATTCTGAGTTGGCCAACTTTTTGAATTTCTGCCAACATGATTGTAGTTAAAATAATACTAGTTATTGACTGTTTTTATGTTTCTACAGTAAATTAAATCTGCTATGTCTATATTAAACTGGTTTGTGTGTTTATTTCAGGTAAATAAGTTTTCCTGTTAAGCAACCAGAGTATGTGCTTTTGAGGTAAGTGGATTTTAGCTGTTTGGTTTTCAGGTAAATGAAGGAAACTGCCATGTATTTCATTACAGTATATCTTCACTCGTAATTACCTTTATAGCATTATGAAACATTCGAGGGTTGTGGTAAGTGGTTACCATACTCGTTGCGAATGCAAGACAAATCAACAATGCAGCGTGAGACCCATACCATGGCGGTCTATGGCGTGTGATAATACTGATGATGGTGATCATCTTAGGTAAAAAGTAATGTACTAGGATTATGTAATCCTGGCTGTCAATTACATAAACTAAAACATTGGTTGTAATTTCGTTGCTGTCATCACTAAACTAACATTTACTAAAATTTGTTGTTTGATCATATACTTTAATATCACTAGATTACAGTGCATTTTTGAATATCTCACATCTCAGTTTTAACTATATTTAGTTCAGTACCAACTAAAAGTTGATCAGAAGAACACGCTTGTTTATTAGTAAAAAAACTAAACTCAAAATGTAAAAATTATAAGAAATAATTACGTAAGTCGGCATGTATTTAGAATTCGTTTAAGTTTACTTCGACCTGTCAAGTTTTACGTCACACGTTTTAAACGTTCAACACAAGAACAGCAAAAGAAAAATAATGGCTTAAGTTGGGCAATTCAACTAATTTTGGTTATGCCGAAGTATTTTACTTTTTCAAGTAATAAACAAGCGTGTGTCTCTGATTAACGTTTATTTGGTACTGAACTAAACACGGTGACAGCTATGTATGTATGATATGAGATATCGAAAATGGACTGTAAGCTGATGAGATTGGAGTATTTAATCGTACAACAAATTTTAGTGAATTTTAGTTTATTGAGGACAACAGAATTACCACTATTATATTGCGTGCAATGTTGACGCACTGTTCCAAGTTTATCAATGATAAAGAAGAATCCCAAGAATTCCAAACAGTCTAATTTATCTCCAAAAATGATTTATTACTAAAATAGTAGACAGAGTCATTCGTGCATCATTGTCATC
This sequence comes from Hyphantria cunea, assembly GCA_003709505.1. Classification (NCBI taxonomy): domain Eukaryota; kingdom Metazoa; phylum Arthropoda; class Insecta; order Lepidoptera; family Erebidae; genus Hyphantria; species Hyphantria cunea. The sequence goes on along the minus strand of PKRV01003243.1, from coordinate 662,659 downwards.
ATATCGTTAAATGAATTTTATATACATGGTTTTCTAGAGTCCTAAAATATTTTTTATTCTTCTAGCAAAAAAATGTTTTTTTTAAACATTCATCTTAAGACAGAGACCGGATAACTTAGTAACCATCTACAATTTTACTAGCACAGCAATTATGAATCGAATTACAATATCAGAGAGATCGGTTTTCCCTTGACCGGTTTAGGAGTACCTACTTTAGGTTTCATGAAATAAGATTGTGGTTTTGATGTTTGTGTGCATATATTTATATTTAGCGGATAAGGGTCACTAAATCGAAATGCACGGTACGTGACCGAATTAATCAAGCATATGTAATGGTGGTTGCAAGATCTTAAATTAAAAAAAGTCACCAAGGGCAAGGTAAGTACAATGGCTCAAGTTGCCCGCCAAACAATTTCAGTGTATCTCAATTTTATACCTAGATATTATTACTAAGAAAGAATTAAGATTTTCTATGCCACAAAACGTTGCAAATTGCATTAAATAAATAAATCTTAAGAACCGATAACCGTTGGGGTAAACGAGTTCTTGAGTGGAGACCGCGTCTCGGCAAACGTAGTGTAGGACGTCCACAGGCCAGGTGGAGCGATGATTTGCGCAAGACGGCTGGCAGGAGCTGGATGCGAGAAGCCATAGATCGAACTAAGTGGCGTGAAATTGGATAGGCCTACGCCCAGCAGTGGACTGCGATAGGCTGATGATGATGATGAAATAAATCTTGTAACTAGTAGCCGAACCCAATTGGTCTTGGTAATAATTAACGCTAAGAAGTACATGATGATATTATTTACAATTGAGTTGCATTGTCTACATTCGCAATAAGTATAGTGACCACCACTCTTGGATTCTGCTTGTGCTTTCCATCATCAGGCAGAGTACTGTCACTTTGGCCTTTATGGCTCTATGCATACTCGATCGTATATCGATAGATGGAGGGATGATCCAGCTGCAATCTAACCGTTAATATTGTACACCTTTAGGCTAATCAGCGCAAAAACTTTCATTGCGTGATACAGAATTAGTAGTTATACCGCGATTTTATGTGTCTTCGTTAGATTGTATTTAAATATGATATTGATAAGCCGCCACAGGAAAACCCTCTTGATTTTGAAAGACGGACGTAATCGACGTCGAAAGATATACATATCACTAAAAGTAGCTACATATATA
>PKRV01003243.1:612476-661414 GCA_003709505.1 Hyphantria cunea | reverse complement strand
ATATATATATATATATATATATATATATATATATATATATATGCTACGTATAGAGCGTTTTTACACTATTGATTGTTTAACACGAGCTTTTTGGGTATTAACTATACGTTTAATTAAAGTTTGTTAGCAAATATTTACGTAGCGTTCGTTATTGAACCAAGTATGCAAATATCATTACAACGATTAATTAGATACGCTTCGTTTAAAATAATATTGATGGAGAATGCTCACTCGTGCGTCGCACAGTTGTGCAAAAGTGGTTTACTTAATGTTCAATGCTAAACCCTGGTTTCATATTATTTCCAGTATCAGGGGTCAAGAGAAGTACCTAATAGTATAAAGAAAACTGCAGGTTAATAAAAAGAGGTAAAATCACAGATAATTTGGTTCTACTTGTACATACATCGGTTTGTATATTTTGAGTTTCGTGCTCATTTTGCGTTTGCTCACCGTGCATAATGTACATTTTGCGATTTGCACATTTTGCATGTGGTGCCCATTTTTCGTTTTGTACTTATACTCTGCGCCGAAGGGATATCTAAAAAGAGTCCTGTAAAATAAGAATAAATTGAACTAAAGTTTTGAATAGGTGTTTTTAACTGCAAAATTTTATCTTAAGTATAACATATATAAAGAACACATTAGTCTCTGACATATTTGGTGTTGGTGGTATAATTATGCCTAATACGCATAGCATAATTATATTGTTAAATGGAAAAAAAGATGATTAAAATTTAAAGTACCAAATTTGACCAACATAACTCATAAAGAAGGCGAAATAACTTCAATTAAATCGTTTAAAAATGCGATAATATGCCTAAAAAAGCAAAGTAGGCATGAAATGAAGTACTTTCATTGAATATATAATATTTTTTTTAAACCGTAAAATGGCAATGCAACCAAACTTTATTCAAAAAGTAAAAATGTTTTTAAATTCGTAGCCACCTTAATTGTCCTTTTTATTCATGCTACGTGCATGCGAAATACGTATCACGGCGCTTTTGTGGTAAGCAATGAACTATAGATAATATACATTGCACTTCTTGTATTAGCTGTTGCAATGTTGTAGTCAAGGAACATTCTTTTTTATGGAATAGATGGCAAACGAGCAGGCGTATCGCCTGATGGTAAGCGATTACCGCCGCCCATGGACACTCGCAATACCAGAGGCGTCACAAGTGCGTTGCCGGCCTTGGGGGATGGGAAGGGTTGGATTATGAGCCTCCGGTATTCTCACCCACTCGGTGAAACACAGCGCAGGCGCTGTTTCACACCGGTTTTCTGTGCGGCCGTGGTATCACTACGGTCGGCCCGCCCATGCATGCCGAAGCGTGGTTCTCCCACGATGTTTGTTGAAGTTATTGAAGTTTGTATCTGTCAAGTACCTTAAGCTGTATTTATGGTACCTATGGCCAAGGTATCAGCGTCACGCTGATATCAGCATGAACGGGCCGGCTCGACCGGGGCGGTACCACTCTCTCACAGAAGACCCACCTAACATGACAGCACTCGTGATGTCGAGTTTCGTTGATGAATGCGATACCGAAGGCCCAATGTGAGTCTGTGACCACGACTCAAGTTTATACTTAACCTACGTTGGTATATCTAGTCTGTAAAGACGGGATACACTTTCCGATACATATCTGGGTGGTATACATATGATTGTTGTTGATCCTAGTTTCTTACCTAGGAGTCGTAATTCCGTATTGTTGAGACTTAGTAATTTTATATCGATTTGCGTGGTTCAGGGTCAAAAGGACGTATATGGACATTTTCAAGTTATTATGTTTCGTCTTATTTAAAGTGGAGTATTGTATTGCTATCAGATTCACATAAGCAAACATAATTATTATTCCTCTTAACCCATCAAACTGAGTTGAATACTCATGTAACTGGTAGATTATTTATGTAATATTTTTCAGTTTTATCTCTGTATCATTAGTAATTATGAAATGAACAGCTTTCGGTAAGTGTACATACTTATTTATAGAGGAACGTAACACAAGTTGCGCAAGCGTTGCGCGACATTTTCGCGTACAGAAATAGTGTTGTACGCCCTATTTCTTCGAATTACAGGGTTGGCAGTGTAAAAAATTATACAACAAAAGTGTCATCTCAACTGATATTCCATTTACAAACAACAATTTCATTCTAGCATTTTAGAAATAGGGAGGAGGGAGTGTGTAATGAAAACTTTATTTTAATAAAAGCTAAATGCTTTTTTTAAATATATTTTGTTTATAAATAATACAGTATTTTTATGATATAAGGAACAAACGAGCAGACAAGTCACTGAAAAGTAAGAAACCGCCGCATTTGTGCCACCAGTGTTCTATGAGGGTGTGGTATATATCACTGGGATGTTGGATGAAAAACCCCCAAAAATCTCACGCAAGTTTTTACTATGTACCTTTCAAGCTATTCAATACAACTGTGATATGCATCGTACGGTATTCTTATTTAGTTTAGTATTTTTTGCAAACCTGTTTGCCTTGTAAGCAGACATTCAGTATAATTACTCAAAACATGCACGTTTAGTGTTTGAATGCAATTGGAGGTGTTTACAAAACCCTCATTATACTGTGAGACTATGATTTAGTGGTTTAAGAACAGAAACTGTTACATGCCTACCATTTATATATTAAAAAAATAGATATTTTAAACTGTCTACCTTTATACTGGTCTTTGCTAAGTGTAGTCTTTCAACTGTATCCCAGAGTACAGTACAACAAAACGACAGTATTTAAATACAGTTGGTTGCGTTTGCGTGCAAGCGCGTTTCCACCCTTCTCTCTCTATAACTATTTTGAGTAATGTTATCTGGTCCTGTTTTAGCTGATAGCTGTCGCAATCTCATTTACAAGTTACGACCAAATATAAGACTGATATTGCACTGTTGAAATATGGTTCAATTGCTCCAAGGCAATTAGATTCGAATGGTATATTGTGGACTAAAGTCGAGTTTATCCAAGTGTTTGTATTATTATTGTAGTTGGTAGTCGATGGAAACAACTTGGGTCTTCCATAACAATAAAATCCCTATACATATATGTTATAAAAATAATATTTCTCCTTAACATGTCTTATATACTGGGCATTATTAGTGATGCTCTAGTTAATTTCAATATAGTTCTTGAGCACTAGTAGTCCACGATTTGAGCAGAAATTAACTTAACATCTACGGCACCCTAAACGTTTTTAACGATTTTGATAGAATTTCTCAAATCATTTATATGTTTAACACGATTTTATTAGTATCAGCCATATGTTTGTTTACATGCAACCGAATTTTGATAGCGTGTTTATGAGTTTTTTAAATTATATTAATTTTATCTGTACAATAGATAAAAAAGCCAACAATTATCCACCAATGTGAGAGTTTTTCATTCCCTTGCTAATTAGCATAAAAGTATATTGCGTATACGTAAGCGTGAGTGCGTAAATGATGAGGTAGGCAACTAATAATATTTTTAAGTAAGTGTGTCAAAGTGGCTCAATGCATACTCGGCAAAATAAACTTTCGAATTGATCGTGTCAAATGAAATATTTCGCATGCTAAGTAATTAATGACGTTATCTTGCATTAGCGATATTTTATTTATTTGGCTATCAGAACTGCTTACAACATCTAACACACAACGCCATCTAGTCCCAAACTAAGCAAAGCTTGTACTATGGGTACTAGACAACTGATATTAATACATATAAACTTTTTTTTTGTAAATACATACATATTATACATAGAAAACATCCAAACTCCGAAACAAATATTTGTAGGTCATACAAACATTTGGTCCGACCCAGGATTCGAACCCGAGACCTCATGGACAGCAGTCGCGTAAGCTACCACTGCGCCACAGAGGCAGTCAATATGCAACACTATTTATACCATTACGGAAAAATAAACCCATTTCAAAGACAAAACTTAGTAATACTGACAGAAATGTGACGATATGTCTGTGGGTTTGTCCTTCATTCAAGTCGTTACGGAAAATAACTTTTAGTTTCAAGAGCCGAGAATGGAGAGATTACGAAGTTTACTAATATTAAAAGCTATGAATATATTTGTTTACATATTTATATATTTGTTTGTCATAGACTACTAAAATGTAATATACCTCTGCATATTTCTTACGTTTTTTGTTGTTGTCTTTATCTATATCTTCCTTCTAAGTATGCGGTTCGTTTTGGTCCAAAAACACTGGATAAATCGTGCTTATCACTTAAATTGATTAGGTTTGAACATTCAACTTAAACGAAATGGTCATTTTTGACATAATTCAAAATTGATTTTAATTGTTTGGTGTCCTTTATGGATTTTTTCCGAAATGTACCTAACTTCATCAGAAACTGCTATTGATTAGGTAACTCAGTTCGCAAAAATCAACTACATGAAATATTTCATGACATTATTGTAATAAACCTTGGGTACCATAATATACTGGCACAAGAGAGACCTTAGTAACAAACAAGGACTTATCTGATGTTAATTTATACATGGTTGCTGACACATGCGCCTGACATTTCCAGCAGTGAAGATTGTATTAACCTTTGGAACCCCTTTAAAATGGTGTTCTAAGAAACCCTTACCATTTGTTTCTACACACAAACACGCATTTAACAAAAACTGTTTTGAAATATTTGGCCATCGACAATTTACTTGGAAATTTTAGATAAAATGTTTTGTAAAGTATGATTTTTAATATTTTAGGTAGCTATGAGCTACAGTCAGAGTCACAGTTCACTATTAACACTATAAAGTACTTCATTATTACGTCAACGTTGCTGCTTAAAGGCTTCCCAAAAACAAACGGCTTTGATTCCTGAAATTTATAGAATATGTATTTGCCATTCATAGAGTGGATGTGTCCATATTATTACATATATTTTTGATATGTTTAGTGATTGAACGGTACACGACATTGGAAAATCGTTGAACTTGTATTTGGAAAACAAATCTATTCTCTAATCGTAATCGTTCGTGCGTTTCAATCGAAGCTTTAAAACAACTTTATGCATATTTAACAGCATTTTGTTCCTTAAATAGGTACCTTGGTTATAAATTAAGAGTTGCAGTTCAAATCATGAAACTCGACCTTAAAATTATTTGCCTAATAATGAAAATTATGTCGCTTAACGCTTAAATTACTTAAGATTTCAGCTTGACAACGGTTTTACATTCTTGAAAAAGCCAGCTACTTTTTTAACTGTTTCTAAGCCAAGATCTGAAACGATTTCAGACACAGCTTTCAGATATTAAATGTAAATATTAGCATACTAGCTACCTAGCGTTTATATAATGCCTTTTTTAAGCCAGCTCATTTATTACCCAACACAGACGGCTGTCTATAATTTTTGATCTGACGTTTGACCCCGCTTTTTCAAATAGATTGTTTTATCTATTTGTTAGTACTTAAACTAAACTCTTTCCGAATAGGATATTAAGTGCTTTACAGCAATATATATTTTTTACTTTATTGAAATATACACTTTATAGCAATAGGGTTATTGTTGTTATGACATTTGAGTGTTGCATACCAACTTTCTCACTGAACCACAGACAAGATGTTTTCACAACATGTTGACTTGAGTGTATCCAGCAAAACACATTTTATGCTGTATTTATGACCCTATAGAAATCGTCTGCTTACTTTTACTTCAAACCGTAAACTGAAGAAACCTGTAGAAAGATCTTGGTCTTTTCGCACGAGCGACATATTTGGAAATTGACTAGTTATGCCATAAACGCTTCAAGTACACTCCAAATTAGATGATTCTTAAGTGAAACTTCTATGGACAATAAAAACAAACTCACCAGAGAATATAAGTCTATTTTTTATAGATTTTTGTTACCCTTTTTTTAAATAAATTACTTGCCATACAAATAAACAGCCTTCGTAATAGCTTAGGAAGATATATGATAGAAGATATAGAGGATTGATAGATGAACTTAGGATCGAATTATGACAAAATTTCGTCTTTAATAAAGATGGCGGTCTTATACTGAAAGAATACAAAGTTCAGTTTTTAAATACTAAAGTCGACCAACGCTAAACGAATTGGTCTGAAAACAATCTCCAAACCATGAATGAATCGAAGTGATTACAGTTAGATTGACTTCCATTACCAAAAATAAAGCGAGATCAAAAGTCGTAGCCCATAACGATAAGTCAATGTTCTTTCAAGAACATAAACTGATTTCTATCAATCATGGTGGAATGATCAATTGTATATAATTTTTTTTCTAAATAGCTCATTTACTTCAACCCGGGAGGTCAATGACAAGTTTCAAATATAAATACCTCGATGTCAGATATCCCCTAAAGCAAGTACTAAATAGCCATTTAAGACAACATTTTAGGTTGCATGAATAAATTGGTGATCGCGTGTCTATATTTGACACAAATTCAAGCAGGTTATATGTTCAGTGGTCGTGATATTTTGCAGTTTTACAATGTTTCTTGTTACTTTAAAAAATATTTCACAGTTATTGTCAGCCAGTATCACTTTCTCGAAGATAGTTAGCACTAGGTTGTAAAATGGTAAGCACCCGTGAAACGTTAAGCAACGAAATTCAAGACGTCGCCTCGTTAGTGTTAACTGTTTCTCGGTTTTCTGACTTTTACAGTCGAATATTGAAAGTAAACTTATTACAGAATTGTTTTCAAAATGAACATTTATGACGAGTTCAAGCGAAAGTGTTGTTGACGCCAAGAGGAGATAAAAAAATTCACATTTCTGACCTTAAAAAATATGTGTCTGCGGAGTTTCCGTTAACCAATAAGGCGACAGGGGCAAGGTCAAACGTAACGTACGAATATGGAACTTATAACTTTCGTTCTACTAAATGGATATTTATGAGATTGAGTTCAAGCTTATTTTTATTCATATCGATCATTAAAACCTTTTTCACTTATTTCTTGTAATGATTAGGTAGTGTTAACTTTAAGAATTTTTGGCCATTAATATCTGAATTTATAAACTCCTAATAATCTGAAAGTATTCTGTTGGTGGTTTCAAATAAAAAATATTTACGTAATATTTATGCACTGTTGTGATTGTGACAGATATTAATTGGCTTTGATAATGTGTCGCATACTTTCGAAGCCAATTAATAAGTCTGACACCAGTAATGAACAGTCACTTTAATATTTTAAATTTCTACTTTCTTTTCATTGCTGATTCGAATAACACTTTAAGTTTTTAGGTTATGTGAACGAACCTTTTTTGCATTAGTATTACTAAAAGTATAATAGCCACATGGTGTTAGTTACACTTTATTTTGGGGTAAACACTAAATATTAAGTTTACCTACTCTTTTTTAATATATCGTTCGTGATGACCTTAATGCGCCCATGGGTTTACTGCTAATTAACTGATCTATTTCACTCTATTCTTTTATTTTTTATACAAACAATAAGTGCACAGGTGTCAGTTGAGCTCATGATAAAATTTAACTTGCATTATTAATACTAGATTCGATTAAACTACTACTAATCTAACATAACTATCACGGTAATATAATCACATCTTTCTTCTCTTTCTGCTGATTCTGCTGATTACCATTGCAATCTTAAGTAGGTATATAGATATGAATAATTACACAAAATAAGTATATCTCTTGGTTAATTCATTTATCACAGTGCATATGTGTAAATATGATGTTCTCCTAGTCGATTACGGCCACGGCGGCTAGTTTCAACGGACACCAGCCAACTATGCAGGATATGTGTGCACAAGTGTGTGCACAAACACAGGTGAACTCTCTGTACCTTCTCTCTCATAATCCGATGGGACGGTTAACCGAAACGATCAGGGAGAGATCAAGGCGCAGGACAGCTTTACGTGCTTTCCGAGGCACGGGGTTCAGATCTCACCTTCCAAGCTCCGAGCTGTTATTAAGTATATCCATATTCAGAAAAACTCAACGACACTTTTTGTTCCGACTCGGGATTCAAACACGAGACCGGCAGTCGCAAACGTCTACCGCTAGATCAACGAGGTAGTGTAAGTGTAAATATATGTGTGCGGCAGTAATGCAGACAAAACGGCATGGTGTATTTGTACCTAACCTACAATTCTTGTTCGTTCAATGCAAAGATAACAAATGTTGTTCATACTACATCGATGTACTTGGCCCATTTCTGGTCGTGTGTTTTGTGATAATTTTAACGGTATTATTACATGATGAGGTCTTACATTACTTTTGAACTAACCGTTTATCATCAAGCTTTTATAATTGTTAACTCTTTAGTAGATGATATAGTAGCTATATTGAGTAGGGTTTGAGATCCTCTCGATTTAACTATTGGTAGCAGTAGGCGGCCGAGATGACTGTTTAAACTTATTGTCACTGTAAGCCTAAAGCCTGCCGTTAGTTCAAATATCCTTGAGAGTCAAGGACTCTGGTGTTCGTTGATTACTCTTTCATACAGTAATCAATGTCGAGAAAGCTACTAGTGTAAGTTTTTGACGATAGCGACAACGAATACCAAACTCCATTTAATAATTAAATATAAACATATAGTACAAAATGAAATAATATCGTTGCTAAGTAATGAATAGTTTAGGTTTTTTTCTTTTGAAAAGAGAACTCCAGCGTTAGGTATTAATTGTGTCTGTTTGACACTTTACAATCGTTCATTAAACACCCAGATTCAGAACATGCTCTAGTTGTTTTTTTTTTACTATATTTGATGGGATTTTACAATTGGTCTTTCAATATTTTTTACGGGACACCAGCAAATGAATTTCTTAAGCAACAACTAATTCTCTCTGACCCTAGTAATTATTGCATAGGACATAATAATATTCATTGGTATTCATCGATTCATGGTCGAATAATATTTCTGTTATTCATATACAAATTACTCTAAGTATCTTGTGTCAGATTGCACGTATGGCAAAAGGGTTTAAGCGGTCGCATCATCGCTTTCTACTGAATATTGCGGGTTCGCTCCCCATTATGTGCGTTTCACAAATTGTTATTATGTATGTTTTTTGGGTGATTTTCGTCCGTGTACTGGTGTCTCGTTTCATGAACGCTTATAAAAGCCCACGACACTTGATACTGTACATACGGGAGTACTCTTTTTTATAGCGAGAAAAATATCTGTCTTTTGATTGGTAACTTTAAAAAGAAAACAGGATTATTTACGAAGTAAAGATATGAACATAAGTGGCTTACGTATTCTTATACAAGTACAAAAGAAGCATGAACATCACTAAATGTTTGATTTTTATCACCATGCTTTTACGTATAAGTAAATTTATTATTATGCGCTGTATGTGTTTTGACTAATGAAGCTTTATTTGAACAATGAACGTATCGATAACGCGCTAATAATACACATAAGTTGATTTCGGGTATAAATCAACTTATATATATTTATATTAAATATAGAATGTTTAGTGTGCGTGCGAAAACATGATTCTGGTTCTACTCATTCAATCTATTTTCTGCAGAAAATATTTTAAACCATAAAACAGCCCTCCATTTTTATCTCAAAAATCGAAACAGTTAAAGTAGCACTAATGACAGATAAAATGGCACCAGTTTCTTAGTAAATTAAAATAAAGGCACTAGCTCGATTATTACGTGTTTATCTCGGCCTTACTTAAATATAGGCAACCACGTTCACGGGAAGTCTTAATTGTAGCTTTAGTCACTTTAATTAAACCTGTTTTATGGCCAGGTCTTTGTTCTCTGATTCAGGTTTTCGCTGTAATTTTGTCTACATACAGTTGTTGCTCCAATTCTGATATGCATAAAAATGTATCAGAGTTACAGTTTAAGGATGAATCATTGCATATTATTTGCGAATGTCGCAAAGTATACATTGTTACTTACCCAGAATAATACCCATTGATAAGATTAATCGTTTAGTGCATTTAACACGTCATTTCTTGTCAATCCTTACTTTTTCCAAGTTACAATACATTTGTCGGTTTTGCTGAAACTTGTGTTAAATATTCAAAGTTTATTTAACTTCTTCTTAAATCTTGAAGACCCGGCGCGGTGATGTTAATTGGAAGAATGATCTGTAGAAATAAATTCATCTCTATTTTAATTCTTTGTGTGTAGGACGTTTACAGGCCAGGTGGAGTGATGATCTGAGCAAGACGGCTGGCATTAGCTGGATGCGAGAAGCCGAGGATCGAACCAAGGGGCGTGCAATTCAAGCGGACTATGTCCAGCAGTGGACTGCTTTTGGCTGATGATGATGATGAATTATTTGCATGTAAATGAGAATTGTACAATGGCAAATTTAATGCCGCTGACATTCTCAGTTAATCTTACTTGAGACTGGTGTGGCAAAGCGTGACTAGATGCACTAGATATTAATGTAATATACTTTGTTGTAGAAAGAATAGTACTTATTTTATTGAAACTATCTCAACGCTTGGAGGATCGCAGTGTGAAAGTCAATAGATAGCACCATATACGTAATGTTCACATTTTCCATAAATACAGTTGACACTCGACGCTGTTTTCACTTGAGCACAAAGCATTATGGTACAATATGGACACTTTCAAAAATATCTGTACACAGTAACTGACAAAATTATATCCGGTTTGCGCAATGCATCTGCGCATTTGACCAGATCATCAGCGTGCGCGCATTGTGGCCGTGTAGAAAGTGGGCGGTTAAACGCGCAACACAACCAATAAGTGGGCGTTTTTATATTGAACTAGCTTTTGCTCGTGTATCCGTCCGATTGTATGTGTAAGGCGGTAAAGAGTAAGTAGGCTATGACCTTCGTAAAGAATCAAAGTCGTTTCAGTGGTTTAGACGTAAAAGCTGACAGAGTTACTTTCGTATTTATTACATAAGTAGGGATTTTAGCTGTAATATTAAGTAATGAAGGTCTACGGATTTTCACTAAGAAGTAAATGTCGGATGGTTAGTAGTTTTTGTACTAAATTACCTTATGTCCACCTAATGCCTCATAGATTAAGCATTCAGGAAGATGATTCGCATGACGTTATTTTTAATGTATTTTAAACACATGCATAAGTGTATTGTCTTGTTACAGGAAATCGCAAAAAGTACATACATAAAATCCGTCCGAGTTCATAAACCAGAACATTCAATCTAATTTATTCAGTAACTCTGTGGATGATATGTAATATATTCAAACCTAGTAATAAGGTCATTTAGATGAATACAGAAATCAGAAAACATTGAACCCCTGAATAATTAATGTTGGTTACAACGGAAAAATGTTAATGTTACTTCTAGAGTAGCTTGTATGTATTTGGTTAATGAATGTAGAAGAGATGTATTGTATGTCAGGATTGTGGCAAAAAACGTTCTGTTGCCCTGCCCACCTCGAACGGGAATATAGCGTTGTTATGTTTCTTTTAAACTGAGATTTGAACCTATAACTCTCGAGTCATTTCTAAGAATGAAGACCAGTTTGCACAACGTTTAACAGTTTTGATATTTCGGTATTATCATCATATGTACTGTATCTTTTGATTGTGACAAGGGATATTCTGTACCGTGGGAGAGCCACGCTTCGACATGCATGGGCCGGCTCGACCGGAGTGGTACCACGGCCTCACAGAAAACCGGTGTGAAATAGCGCCTGCGCTGTGTTTCACCGAGTGAGTGAGGATACCGGAGGCCCATAATCCAACCCTTTCCCTCATCCCCCTCCCCATCCCCCAAGGCCGACAACGCACTTGTGATGCCTCTGGTGTTACGGGTGTCCATGGGCGGCGGTAATCGCTGACCATGACATATTCCATAAAAAAAATATATATTCTATTGTCACTGCTCACCTCAAATATGAGTGTAGCGTAATTATATTTTACCCGCTAGATAAAGTCTTAATTCTAATGAGCAAAAATCTATTTGTACAATGTTTCATTTACTTCCGTGTGACTTTTGTTTTTATATCTGTATGTTTTTATTAATGAGAATATGATGACGTGATGTTTGATTTTGTAGAACTACTGTTAGACTATCCATAATAATTTTTATTAAATTTAAAATAACATTCGAAAGGTACTAACTTATATATTTACCCCTGTTCTCCTGTTAGAGTCTTTAGATGCTTGATAAGGCTGCGTATAAAATAAGTCTCAATTAATCCAAGGTTTTTAACGTTAGTTAAAAACGATATTATTTAACACGGTTATGATTTAATGCTTGACTGTGTTACAGTGATATGCAAGCAACAATACGGTATTTCTATCTTATCTATATGTTCTATTATCAGCAGACGAGACTTGACCTCGATACTAGAGGAATGAATACGAGCTATGTTTGTGTTTTTGTTTGTATATGTTTTGGAGCAACGTCGAAAATAGCCCTCGTATATTATTATTATTTTATGTTTAAGTAACCGAACACTTAACTAGGTATAAAAAAGCTAAAGCTTGTGTATTGATATGTAGTATATCCACACTTGGTAGTAGGTGGTATATCAGAGAGCACGTAAAACCGGGTCCTGCGCTCCAGCGCCTGGTGGGATAGCCATCCCATCGGTTTGTAAGAGTGAGAGAACATAGAGTGCACCTGTGATAGCGCACAATCTTGTGCTTATAATATCTACTGATCGCCGTGTCCGACATCAGCTAAGAGTGGGTACATAATCATATCCGGACTTAGTTTATAACATATTTTGTTTCGTTTGCAAGTAGTTTCTTCGAATAAGACGGCTGTGTTTTTAGTCTCTAACACTGTTATTTATACAAAAGAGTCATACGATATTTTAGTATGTATAAGTAGTATGTATATATAATATATGTAGTATTAATAAAGGTGACATTTTAGATATAACATATTTTTATTCATATAAGATTATTTCTCAATATCGAAGTAATACCTACAGCTGCAGTTTTTATCTTTACTTATATAAATAAATTGTGATATAAAATAACCACCAATTAATTAATCACAATGTATTGATTATAAAAACTTCAATTCTTTAAACATCAAAGCAATCAAAACTATTCAAGTATCCGCATTTTCTTATCTTCAAACAGCCAATCAAAAACAAACAATCCAAAATTATTTTTCTGCATCTCCGTAAAGAATAATAAATATCTATATATATGTGATTTTGTATGCGAAACTGCGATTCTCTCGAACCTCACAACGGTGCCACGAGCCAATAAGATACCAGCTACATTGTTGCAGTTAATGTACACCCTCGTTACAACATTGAAATGTTGCTCCACCACCTTTCTGAAACCTAGATGTACAAATACTCGTATATTTAAAATACAAGACATTTCTATTTCAACGTAATCATAATCTAAAGATACCAAATCAGTAAACATCAATATTTTGGAATTAAATTTAATCAAGATTAATTTTCAGCTTTATTTGGAAAACATTATCTTTTCATATGAATATATGTAGTAGTTTTTTAAATATATGCGCTAATAATGATCTGCCTGATAGAAAACTTGACTTTACTCATTACGAATGCCGATAACGCAGCATGGTGACTTATACTATAGTAGCCTATTGCGAAGCCTCTGCATCGTTGAGAATAGTATATGAATATGTGAATATATAAAAATAGATTAGATGATAGTCATCAGTAAATACTTAAACGTCACAAGTCTTTAACAGACAAAGTAGAGACGCTTGGGGAGGCTCAAATACAAAAAAAAACTGGTGTAATGTTTTCTGTGGCCTATAAAGTAAGATACAAATAATTTGCATTAAAGTTACTGGTAGAGACATACACCCACTTGTGAGAGATAGCGACCCTTTGAAATTAAGATAAAGCGAGTGTATTGCCTTAGTATGCGGATATGTAGATAAGTCATGTTCGCGCGTAAATGCTTCAATATTGCAAGATATCGCACCTATACTTTAATTAATGATTCACTTACTGACTAATTCGGAAGTCAACGATTTCCTGTCAACCTCTTCTGTTTATACTAAAACGGTATTTTATGAATGTTTATCCTCCTTACTGTTGTTACAACTTTTGAAGTAGTTATGGCGTAATGTTCTAATTTATATTGGGTTTTTTTGACCACAAAAAATATATTTTTCTTTGTCGAGGAAAAAAGTTTGCTTGAAAGATGGGCGGTAATGCTCATCAGAGTCTGATCAGTCACAAATAACTGGTTCGATGTACCTTCGTTGTTTGTACATTGCACCTATATATAAATAAATTACTAAAGTTTCGAGGTCAATGTTTAAAATACTAAAGAAAACACTACGGTAATACAATAATTTACTGTGTATAGGAAAGGGTCACGTATTTTTTTTATATGTTATTATGTGAAAAAATTATGTATTTTTATGAAGTAATAAGTCAGGATAATAGCCTCTAACGAAACTCAATAAATTAGTAATAGTAATTTAGACTCTATATTCGTCAGGGTTTTCCCAGATCAGCTAAAGGAACGTACTATAATAAAAATGAATACTGTTTTAAGCAATGCTACATACATAAAATATTGTATTCCAAATTATTGCTTAGTTTACAATCTATTCACCTTGATCTTAGTGAACTAACATTAACTGTTCTTTTTCGATCTCTTTGCCAATTATGTAATTAATCATCTCTTCCTCATGAAAAAGCGACAAGGCCCATGCGATTGTTTTTTTTATTATTAATCGAGTTTGGCAATTAGATAAGTAATGAAGGTGTAATAGAAGTCGGTCAAGTGCACGTCCGACACGCAATTTTGTGGTTCCGTAATTGTTTTAATCGATATATGATTTAATTGTTATGTAAAGTTGATTGATTTGTCGTGTGTAATACAGTGTGATGAAATTATCTTGTATGTTATAACTACAATACTTGATCGAGCTATTATTCTTGATTACGAAATGTATTTACTTTGAGCGAACCTTGTTGTTTTAGTATCATTGATATATCTGTTTTCTTTTGTTAACATGTTAACAGATTCTTAAAATACTGGATTTTAATATCATTATCATGAACAGTCCTTTAATAGTCCGCCGTTACACAAAGGCGTTTTCTTACAAAGGAGGTTTTAGCCTACTATACCACAAGTTAGACGTATTAGTACAGGGTTTTAAGTTTTCATCCCCTTGACAGTGCTGTAGTTCTATTTATATTGGCCCCTCGTATTCTCGATCCGTCACCACACCTGAGTTTAACATTATCTTCAAATACGTTACGTACAAATACCTTTACATACATGTTTATCGTGTCATTCTGTTACTAACAAGTAGCTTAGGTGTATATATCACCAGGTTTACTCTTCTAGGAACTACAGTGTTGACAGTAACCTTACGCTACCTGCATCAGTCATCAACAATGCCTTCATGCGTCATTGTAGTTTCGTAATCGAATTCACTGAGTCTATCGTCTGTAATTTAGCCTTAAGGATTGTCATATAACTTATATTTATTATAAAGGTAGGGTTTAAACGGAACCTACAATCGTTGCTATAATTCCAAAACGAAACCTAAGCTTGCGAGTGGGCTGGTGGAATTTTTTTTTAAAGCCAACAATGTAAATATAGATAGTATAGAATAATTGAGTGATATGAATTAGATATTAAAGGCTGGAAACTCAACAAACGTAATATTGCGTACTGTCAACTATTTTTTTAAAGGTTTTTATATATGTTAGGACTTGAATGTTTTAATCAGATTAACCATTTAAACTGAAACGTTTCTTTCTCTTGACGGCCGTACAATAGTTATTGGGATTTTATTTCATTAATAGAAGAACGGTCATGTCGGAGTAAAGCTGAGGACATTGAGCTGTTTAAAAGTAAGAACGATAAAATATATTCTAATATGATTGTGTTTTGTTCTTAAATAATATATTAAATTAAACATATAATATAGTAGAACAGTAGTATATACTTTAGAAATTGTATCTAAAGACGTGAACTAGATGTAGTGACAATAGTCATTGAAAGCCACCATATAGTGTAAGTAATCAGCGCCACAAATATTATAGCATTCAAACCAATCGACAAAGGGCGACAACGAACGGAGGAGAGGAGGGCCTTCATCACTCATGCGGAGTGTTCAAGCTTTATACACAATTATATGTGAGAACAACACAAAATTTATGATTACACATAAGTATGCTCTGTTGACAACCAATTTTAATGTAGAGATTAAGCTTTGGCTTATTTTTAAATGAACATTACAAAGTTAAAAATTATGACTTCATTCCTAAACGGTAGGTATAAAACAGTGTGTTTGGAACATTTCCAACACGAATTCGATTTCGCCATAACCCGCCATTTCTCCGACACTTGATTACCTTCAGAATAGCCATATTTGGTGAAAAAAGAAATTATAACCAGTTTGTTATCGTTTTAAAACCAATAATTTATAGTATTTGCCATCAACTTTTCCAGTTTGAGATATCCTTATGTTAATAATTTATTATGTGTTATTGCTACATGGAACACTAAAACTGTCACATAAAAAAAACATCAAATAAATTGCAAGTCCTTTAAATAAAGTCGTAACACGATTGTCGCTTTCAAATCCACAACCAACATATTTTGTAAATTACTACTTATTACATAATTTTACCTTATTTAGGCTCCGCTGCATAACATTTACTAAATAGGTAACAGTGTATAATTTGAAAAATACATCGGTTAGGTAACAAAATTCAAAAGTTATAGTACGTATACATATCAGTACAAAAACCACACCAAGATAACCGCTTCCGATAAACTTTTATTACATTTTGTGACACAATTCTCTTTACTTCTATTCACAGTTTAATCAATAATTCAATAGTTTTACAGTACTATACATATATATTAGTATACTAGTCTTTGAACTATCTTTCTTGGGGCACATAACCCTATCTTGCCCTTAAAATAAACTCTAGAACCTTATTGTAAGTTCACAATCCAGCCTATTTAGTCAACGAGTATTTTGACGTCCCGAAGAGCCGGATCAAAGGAACGGGCCTATTCATCTCTTCACCCAGGTTAAATCATTAGTGACCCACACATTTGCAATCCACTGTCCTCATTACAAGAACGTTGGCCCAATCAATTCGTCATTACAATCGCAATACCGTGCGAATAAAAAATGACACCTACACTAGCCGCCGAATTTGGCGCGATGAAAAACAATGGCTGCCATAACGGCACGCGCATTGTAGTGGCGGGAAACTGAATATGTGTCACACGAGCTTTGTGTCAAATTGTCATCTATCTGGTTCGCTCTCGGTTTTGGGCGGGTCGTTCAACTTGAATCAACTGAGCATATTCACGTGTAAAGTTGAGCCGTTTGAAAAATTGTGTCAACTTTGAATACAAAGAGATGTTATTAGTTTATTTTTCGAGTTTCTTTTAAATTTTTTATGGTTACTAAAACTAAATAATTAGAGTTATTAGATCAGGAGAAGAGAGGAGGAAGATTAACATATTTATCTATGAAGTTGCTTCACACAATGTTCATTCAAGTTTAAAATTATACTTTAGGAAAATACTATCATAGGCATATATAATATTTTTTTAAACTTCCAAATATAGCTAGTAGCCATAGATCAAGATTTTTTTTTTCATTTTTAAAAGGAGTATTCTTATGTGTATATTTTTGTAAGACAGGACTCCAACAAAACATAATAAAGTATGAGAAAAATATCTGTTGAATAAAATAAAACGAATTTCTTACAACATACATAAAATACTTAGAACTTGTTAACGATACGTCATGTTAAAAATCCATCTTCTCCAAACGGAAATCATACAGGAAGCGAAATAAGATTAATACCACCATAATCTCATTAAGAAATAAAAACGGTCGTAAACACTATGTTGAAGCGGAGATAAAACAACATCAAGAGTTTCTGTTGAATTTTTACCTCGCCACACTTTACTGAGTACGTATAAATTATCATTGATAAGTTATCTCTTATGTTCAAATAGATCAAAAATGCTTATCACGCTGTGTTGATAATCAATAACTGATGGGTAAGGGAATTAAGAGCAAAATCTCGGATTGAGGCATTGTTCAGCACTTGTTTAGTACATACTAACTGCTAGTCTTACCGGAAACACGTCAAACTTTTTCATTTCTATGCAATTTTTTTTTTTTCTCAAATCCATCACTGTGCTAAATTTAATTAAAATCCGTTCTGCTATTTCTTGCGTGAAAGAGAAACCAACATCCATAAAATATTTCACCTTTAAAATATTACTCAAATTAAACGGGTATAATTTCAAATTAAACTTAATTTATACATAACCAGGCATGAAGTCACAATATCCGTGCCATCTATAAATTATCCTGTAATACAGCTTAATTGCATCCAACATTTCAAGATGGCCGCGGCGAGAGCCGTTAAAACAAAACTTCTCGGAAGACGAATGCAGCTTGTAACGGTAAAATGTGCGCGGCAGAACACGCATGCAGAATCAACGTCAGTATAACACGAGGCATTTGCATTTTTTATGGCTTTTCATAGCCATTTGTATGGTACAAAAGTATTCCTTTTGATCTTATTAATGCTTTGAAACTAAATTGAAGGTTAAAAAGTAACATTACTAGTGAACGCAGATAAAAATATTAATGTTTAAAAATAAATCATTGCAGTCTTTTTTATAAATTTCTTTCTACTTCTATTACATATAATAAGCCATGAAATATCGTAATTGAAGTGAATTATATGTTAATATTGTTTTCACATTAATCTATCAACTTACGAAAAAGATTAAATGTCGTCTAGTCTCCATTTTTCACACTAAATCTGTATTATCAACAGCTATCTTTTTTGCGAGTTTAAGTGTTAAAATTCATTTAAAAATAATTAATTATAAAAATACATTTACAGGCCGCATGTAAATCCATAAGAATTTTTAAAGACATCAATAATTAAGACATCGACCTGCCATAAATTCTGTTATTAATTATTAGAATACCTATGATATAAGATTTTAAAAATGAAGTAATATTATTTTTGCTGCCGGTCTGCCGACGTTTAGTTGTGCAACAATGCGAATCTACTGCTGGTATAAGGTCAATGTACTGGACACAAAAACAAGGCAAGTTTTTAATCTAAAATATCTTCGTTATCTTCATAATATCTTTGAGACGATATTATAATGATTACACATAATTGGCGGTTATTTTACGTTTGTAAAAATGTTAAATTGATTTGTACATGTATATATGAAAATAATAACATCTTAGTAGGCCGCTATAGTGAGTGTGTACTACATTGCCCACTTTCGCTATGAGAATGGTGGCCACCACTCCTCGCTTCTACTTATGCTTTCTATCAGGCAGAGAAGAACCATTTCAGCTATATAAAATGTGCTTTGCTCCTTAACACATTTTTTATTATGCAGGCGCTCATAGCCCAGTTGCACTCAGTGATTAGAAACAATCACCGAGGGCAAGCAACGACGGCGCGGTCAGTACCTGGATGGGTGACCGCTGGTGGCATGTTACCATGAGCGTCTCCGTGATTCGGAGGTCACGTTAAGCAGTCGGTCCCGGTTGTTGTCATACGATAACAGTCGTGAAGCTTAGTTGGAGGCCTTTGGGCGGCTTAAAAACATCCAACGGCAAGATTTACGTAGCCACAACGTATTCTTGCCAGTCCCCAACCCGCACTTGGCCAGCGTGGGGGCGTATGGTCTTAACCCTCTCCTGAGAGGAGACCCGAGCCCAGCAGTGGGACATTATGGGTTGTTGATTGATGAAAATATGCTTTAAAAACTCGGAAAAGTTCTGCACTGATTAGGCTCAAAATTAAACACGAAATTGAAATCTATTCAAAAATTTAATTTTTCGCGTTAGTTTTGTTTTTCCTCAATGTGCCATGTACGCAATGTGTAGTTTTAGCCTTGGAAGGCTAAACTAGTTATTTATTTGACATGTTATTATCTAAAAATCCATTAGGAAGCGTTTCTCTAGGAGATTAAGATCATCATATGAAGGATTTCATTGGTTTTGAAACTATTTTAAAATTGCTGCCACCGAGTTTTTGACATTATGTGTTAAAGTCGACAGTCAATCAAAAAGTCGGTGACCCCGGGCATTGTTGAGCATTTGGAAACGCTATTAAACGACACGCACCTACTAGTGAAAAATATAACAATTTGTTAGTTATTTATGTACTTCTTTATAACCATTGATAAAAAATTGCATAATTAAATTCTTTTTTATTTGTATTTTGACAAAAAAAAAAGAAATGTGCGTATGCGAAACAAGCATTTGTCTCGTCACAATAGTATAATAATACATCAGTGTATAAAATTAATGATTACATCATTATCTTCATATTGTGCAGACTCATGCTAAAACTTCTTGCTGGATGTAGATATAGGCACCAGTTAAGAACTGGTATTGATATTGAACTTCGGCACTTAGGGGTCGGCCTGACACACACACAGAAAAACAGTGTTGAGAAGCAATTCAGTCGTTGCCCGTCATAGAATCTACAAGCTGTGGTTAACTTAAAGCTAGTTAGCTTGGTATATTAGATATCCGATATGTTTATTGTTTATTCTGATTTGAATGTAAAAATGCTTTTGATGTAACGAAGCCATGTTTTTAAGAAACCAAAAAGCACATTTATGTTACGGTCTGACTCTTGGTTTAAATTATTTAAAGAGAGACAGAACAGACCATTTGTATACCGCACCACATTTCGGGGCCATGCATAATTTAACAAAAATCGTCGAGAATTTGTCGAGTTTTTAAGGCTCACTGAGGCTTTTTAGCGAATTCCATCACACAAGATTGCTAAACAATTTGCACGGAGGTCATCATATCAAATTAAAAGCAGTCGGAACAATAACCGTAATTGCGTAGTTATACTCGTAGAAATATTTTTTTATTGCCACTGTAACGAAGGTTAAGGTTACATAAGTGTTAAATTATATATTTAAAAAATAAAAAAATACAATCTACACGAATAACATGACCCGTAGAAACCCAGTACTGATATCATTTGCGAGAAAAACCATTGTTAGAATTCTTCCCGTACTGTCTGCTGCCTTCAAATCGTCCGATCTATTATCTTTTTATACAGCTAGCCATTACAAGATGGGTCTATTGGCATAATTGTTAGCGATCCTGAATGCTAGGCTAGATATCGGCGGTTCGAATCTCACCCAGGACCAATAATGGTCGTCTCTATCTTTTAGTCTAATGCACTTAGTCTAAAAGGTGTATGCAAAAATGGTGTGGGCAAAAAACCTCCTTTCTAAGAAACCACCACAAGGTCACCTGCGGTATTCTCGGATCAATACGACCCTCAATCCTTCAAGATGAGAGGGTAAGGAGTACGCTAAATATCGCTTCGCTTAAAAAGCCGGCAACGCCGGTGTTGCTCATTTTCCCATCGTAACAAAAAAACAAAAAAAAACTATGAAATTGTAAATTGAAGGTAACATTTTTACACAGCAATAAATAAGAACTTAATAGCCTATTTACATACATTATAAGGACATGGACTTCTGTTCTTTGCCTATTGTTGTCTATCAAAATTCTAACAGTTATCTTGAGTCACGTAGCAAAATAAATGACCTCTATAGTTTGTAATGTAGGTACATCATCTACAGTTAGTTATATTATATTTAGGACTCGGTCTGACAGCAACTGCGATATTATTTTAATTCCTTTATGTTACTAATGTTTCTATTCCTAAAGTTTAGAAAAATAGTAACAAAAACAAAAATTCAAAACGAATACAAACCCGTCCAGGTAGCGATTTATAGTAGGCCAAAAACTTCTTTATTGAGAGATGCCTACACCCCGCAGCGGACTATTACATGCTGTTGATGAACAGTGACAAAACAAATCGAACCCGTTCCTTAGTATTCAGTATCACTATATACCGTACTCTAGAACTTTAACAAAAACAAGATAAAACATGAATTATTTCCTTCACTAGTGGTACCTGTTTCTTTGGTTATGATTGACGCTCATATCCTGTGTAGTGTCATATTATTGCCTTATTTTAAAGTGAATAATAGGCAAGGTCAGAACCAATTTTATTATTTGTGTGTAGAGTGTTATATAACTGATTTAATAGTACCATGGAAAGGGCAAGTTGGCTAACTTTTAAACCAGTTATGAAGCCAAAAGTAACGGTAATAGTTTTGGTAGTCCATTTATGTAGAAGAAAAGAGAAGAAGATACTGACTAATCAGTAACAGGTTCGATTTGTTCTGTCGCTGTACATCAACAGCATTTTATAGTCCGCTGCAGGGTATAGGCATAGATCGAACTAAGTGGCGTGAAATTGGAGAGGCCTATGTCCAGCAGTGCATTGCGATAGGCTGATGATGATGATTTATGTAATACAGCAGCGCCAGTAGTTTACTGAACCGATTTTAATAAATGAGATGTCCATCACTGTTCATAGATAATTAATAATGGCCCTAGTATCACAGGCTATTTAAATTTTATCAAAAGTTTTTACGTATACAGATTATAGTTTCGGTGTTGATATAGCTTTAATAGCTAAGTATGAAATAAAGTAAGTTAAAGATTCATATTTTTAGTTACAGTTTTTACCTAAGGCACTTACTATAAAAAAGCTTTTATTATCGCGATGACCTTCAAAATGACAAGTAATAATGATAAACTGATAACTGGGTGTTTCTCAAGTAACTTATGTTCTTGTTGACTTCGTGGTGGTGGCGGTTTTTCTTTATTCAAATTTTAATATTTTGGTTAGAAATTCAAAACTTAAATAGATCACAGACTTTCTAAATTGAATGTACTTTTTGAATATCTTACTAATTAATTTAAATTTAGAAAAAAAAAACAGTCACCGAAGTCAACTAGATAATGAGTTACTTGAGAAAAACCCAACAACCTTCATCATCAACAAAACGTAATGTCCCACTGCTGGGCTCGGGTCTCCTCTCAGGAGACGGTGTAGCTGGTAACAATTTACTGTAAATGTGTTTATCTTTTGGAAATATGGAATTTCAATACTTAAGATCCTGCCCGAGGTTATTGCTCTATAGTTTCCGTTAAGTAAGAGTAAATGAATTAGTTCATTTATTTTATGTTTCTGTAATTGCCGATGACGCTATTCTGAGCTTTTAGACAGAGTGATTTTAATCTTACATAGTGGGTGTACTCGAATTAAACCTGTCTAGTTTAAGCTTGTTAAATTACCGTGTTTAAAATGAAATGCTTCTTTTATTTCTAAGAGATGAAGCGTCCTATTTAAAAATCATAGTATAAATATACAACAAAATTCATTATCATTTTCGTGTCAGTCTCAAAATTCCCTCTGCCTTTGTAAAATGATAAGAGCGATACCTAAAAACAGCATGAATACATCAATGCGTTTGAGGACGTATCTCACTCAGAATCTATATCAAACGATATTTGTATATCTGAATTCGTAAATGAAATTTCGCTGTTACTTTGTTCACATGGCGAGAAGGTAATATAGAAATAACGACCCAAATGCGGAGACGGTGGGCCATTGTCTCTTTTATAAAGAGATCTTTGTACCGATTGAATGTAACGATAAACGAGTTTATAGTATTTGTGTACGTCCTTTTATTAGAACCATAAAAATAATGAGTTCACATGACAAACGGATCTTTGTGAGACAGTAATTATCAAGTTTATATTTACATCTCTTTCTTTGCGGGAGCCAATGTGAGAAGCGCTTTGTGCTTTGTTTTCCAACTAATTTATCATTGTAACACTGGAATAAACTGTTAAATTGCATTTATTTACACCAATTAATAATTAGTTTTCTTTGTTTCATACATTGTAATGAAATTTTACGTGTTCTTAGCAAGCTGTAGTCATGCTACCCGTTGAAGATTCAGTAGTATATATTATTTAATGGCCCTGACTTGCCCTAGGCCGATTCCGATAATATTTGTGTGATGAGCACCGTTTATCAAATTTCTGGTTATCGATGCGTAGTCTCTGCTTTATTTGAAATCAAACAGCCATGTATGAAAATATATGAAGGTATTATTACTTTTAAGGGAAATATCTAGTCCACTTACCAAAGAGTTTCTTTGACAGTATTCTTCTCAAAAGGCTCTACCCATTTTGGAAATTGGAAGTTATGGATCTACACGGGCAGGCAGTGGATTTTCGTGTTTTCACCTAATTCATTTTGACAATACAGTATATCTGTGGCGTCAGTTTCTGTCGATCTATGATTTTTATTTGTAGCTTAAATTTAACGTTCATAAATGACGCTACATGTCACTTAGTGTCTTAATTTAATAAATGATTTTGTATTAGAATCATACAGTTGAATATTCTAGCCTTACTTGATAAAGAATTACAGAAGATAAACCGCTGCTCCACCCATTAGCGAACAAAAATAAAACCATCATATCGTGGTAATAATAAATTT
Source organism: Hyphantria cunea (assembly GCA_003709505.1). Taxonomy (NCBI): domain Eukaryota; kingdom Metazoa; phylum Arthropoda; class Insecta; order Lepidoptera; family Erebidae; genus Hyphantria; species Hyphantria cunea. Next base: position 637,121 of record PKRV01003243.1, on the reverse strand, counting down.
GCATGCATAAGCAACGCAACTCAAGACGTAGTGATGCAACTGAAACAGGTTGTTATTCTGGTTTAGTGCTTTGATTAATACTAGTGTGCTACAAGGCCTGTTGTAATTCTCTTATGTCTTATTTTTTAGATCTCGAAATAACTTCACATATTGGCTTCTTTATAGGGAAGAAGAATAGCTAATAGTTTCGGTCTATCATCTCTTCATTCAAATTTAGAATATTTTTATAGCGTCTGACCTTCAAATTAACGTCCAGTTCGCACTCGCTTACACGCACGCTAAGACGCATGCGCATACGCAGATGTATTCAAATATTTTTGAAGAATTCTAGCTCTTTGTTCACCCATAAAACTTCTGTTAGTAGGGCTTATGAATATATATTCTAATGTTATCATATTTTTGTTTCAGGTATGGACTAATTTCTCTGATATTTTCCTGATCCCGTAAGGTAAAAAGAAAATGCAGTAAGTGATTTATTTGAAAAAAAACGGCAATTACATAAAATGATGCTCGGATATTCAAATTGCACTTCAAATTCTAACTTTAGCTAAACTCTTAGCCCCTCACAAATTGCAAGACTAATCATTCATTTGTGTGTCCTCTCCTATGTAGGTTCTGGTCGAGCGACCAGTTCTGTCTCTCAGTCTTGCAGACACTTGAGATATGGTAGTAAGTTTTATCCGTCTAGATACATGTTCTTGAAGGCTTATGCAACTGGAGAAGCGAAGTAGACATACATTACAGATATATTTATAAAGATAGATGGAAGTAATTAGATGCGGAAGCTAATAGTAAGACTAATCACTAAGACCTTGTATGGGGAGATGTAAAATTTAATCTACAGCTCAGCATTCCCAGTACTTATCTCTTTAATCGTCTGCGGGCGGCTCACATAACATGAACGATTGTCATTGAGATATAACTGATCGCTACCGGTAACGTTTTTACTTTGGATACTGAGATTCAGAAATTTTGTATGATTATTTAGAAACGATTAATAAAACTCGCGAGTCATAATTGTATGATAAGCTTTGTAAATAAAGATTAAAAAAAAATACTTGCAAGTGGCATTCCTCAATGAATTGGCAAAGATCCTTTTAGAAATGTCAATGTCTTAACACGTGAGTGTATCTTTATCATAAAAACAACAAATAACAAAGTGACATTTAAAACGATAAACATAATAATGTCGTAACTCATATAAAAATTACAGGAAATATGAGAGAGCTTGACCTAACAACAGTTACGAGTTATCGCTAAGCTGCAACTAGTAAGCAAACCCGCATTTGCGTGGTTCTTGCAATTTCCGCGAATGCAATGAAACTGTATGCAATATCCTTGCGGTTTCTTGGGTCAAGGCACATCTGAAAACCTGCATAGTGTTAGATTATCATATTGAACCTATAATGTTACTTGTTTTTGTTGGTAAATTGGTACCATAGTACTTAAGATATAGCTTGATCTCTATGACAATTATCACTAGTGTCATTTTACAACTTACGATATTTAAGACAAATATTTGTTTCGGAGTTTGGATGTTTGATATGTATTATATAAAATATAAATATTTAAGAAAAACATATTATAAAAACATACTCAAAGACTAAAAGCACTACTTAACTAAATATTTTGTTATCCCCTATCTTTATAAAGTTGCGGGCTCTTGAGACATAGACAACAAAACGCAAAACCTTCCGAGAAGTGACGTCACAATGTAAACTAGGACGGGATTTGAATATAGAATCACGATTTAATAGAAATTTGTATATCGACGTCATGGTACAAAATAGGGTCAGAGCGTTGCAATCCTTTTAAATGGAATGTATGAGTGGCGTAGATTTTAATTTGACGATTGGTGCTATCATTGGCCTTAATTGGTTAGTGACCATATTGCAAACTATTGATGATATCGCTCAATTAAAAAATATTGGTTTTGGGGACAGGGTAAACTGGAGTTATAGAAAGACTGCTTTCAATATAAGTGCATTCTCAACCTTTTTAAGAGCAACAGGTTTTTATTAACATAGGTACTTCTTGTAACAATGTTTTGTAATGAGCCTACTTGAAATCAGCCAAATCAGTCGGGATAATATTGTTTATAGTTCTTCACCTTCTGGTCGTGTAGTAATAATATAATCCTACCCAGAAGTTATTAAGATTATTGTTTTATACAAAATATAATTGCATGTAATAAAATTAGTAAACTTGAGCGACATAAATAGTACATTTATCTCGCTCAAGATCGTAAAGAATTGTAAAGATTTTTACATTATTAAAATTTTACACGTTTAATATCTTTGCCCAAATAAGGGATACTGGGTTTTTTTTTTCTGTAAAACATAAGGTTGTATCAAAACGGAGCTCATTGTTTGTGACTAACAATTTGTTATAATTCTATATTATCAGCTCAAAAATAAGGCTACTGAAGCTCTGGCTAACCTGACTGTAGCAGCTGCTATAAACTGTGTTGAATGCTTTTCATATTCAATTTAGAATGGACGTCTCAAGAGTTTGATGACCACACGGTTGGCCTAGTGGTTTCAGTGGTCGCCACGCCGCTTTTTACAGCGCCAAGTGTTGTGGGTTCAAATCCTACATGGGACAACACTTTGTGTGATCTATAAATTGTTGTTCTAAGTGTGGGTGTACTTTGTGTCCGTTTCATGTATGTTTGTAAAGATTCCCGTGACACAGGAATGTATATTTCTAAAGAGAGAGTTGTCTTTTTGAAAAAAAAAAGTTTTAATGATCCAATGTCCGTATGTGGAACAAGTATCAAGTTATTATGTCGTTTCTTTATTCATTCTTTGTGTGTTTATCTAACGAACTGTATCAGTGTTTTTGTTTCGGCTCAACTGAGTCATAAAATTGAAAGTTATATTTAAGAAACATTGGCTACATATTTATATGACACACGTTGTCCATAAATACTTACACAAAACAGTTTTAAAAACCTTACAATGAAGGCTTTCCAGAGGTAGGCAGTGTAAGAAACACTGTTCAGGTTCTCCAAAGAGTTTTAAAGAATCTATTCAATATAAGCAAGTCGAAATGTTTCTCGGTTTTGTTAATATAGCAGACAGAACCTTTTACAAACTGTTTGCTAAGTATGAATGTAGAATATGCACATTTTAACTACGTCCTTATTGTTTCTCTGTCCTCTGAGCTCTGTCTTGCGCGAAAACTCGACGAATACCAGCCACCGGAGCAGGCTGTGTTTCGGAGCGGATATGGCACCATAGACCACATCCACACAGTGCGGCAGATAATACAAAAGACCGAATAGTATAATCAGCCCCTGTGTCTAACATTTGTGGACTATGAAAAGGCCTTTGACTCGATCGAGATCTGGTCTGGCCGCTACTATGTCCGTCCAAGTACAGGATCAGCATACAAGACTCATACCATTGCATCGAGGAGTGAGGCAAGGGGACGTTATATCCTCGAAATTATTCACTAATGCAATGGAGGACCTGTTTAAGACGCTGCACTGGAAAAGTCGCGGTATCAACATCAATGGCGAATACATCTCTCACTTGCGATTTGCAGATGACATCGTCATCATGGCAGAAACGCTGCAGGACCTACAACAGATGCTGAACGACCTGGCTGACTCGTCTGTGCGCATCGGCCTACGGATGAACTTCGACAAGACCAAGGTCATGTTCAATGAACATGTACTACCGGAACCGGTTGCGGTACACGGTGCCGTTCTCGAAGTTGTTCAAGAATATGTATACCTCGGGCAGGCTTTGCAGTTAGGTAGAAACAGCTTTGAGGACGAGGAGAACAGGAGAATCCAGCTAGGTTGGGCAGCGTTTGGGAAACTTCGTCGGGTCTTCTCATCGTCGATCCCACAGTGCCTAAAGACGAAAGTCTTCAATGCGTGCGTCCTACCCGTAATGACATACGGATNCGTCTCGGTAAACGTAGTGTAGGACGTCCACAGGCCAGGTGGAGCGATGATTTGCGCAAGACGGCTGGCAGGAGCTGGATGCGAGAAGCCATAGATCGAACTAAGTGGCGTGAAATTGGAGAGGCCTATGTCCAGTAGTGGACTGCGATAGGCTGATGATGATGATGATGATGATGTCCTCTGAGCTTTAGTTTTCTTAGTTATATTCTACTTCAGAGAGAATAGAAACTGTATAGTACATATAATTTGAAAATGAAATGTATTTTTATTTTGTAACGGTGTTCAGGAGGATTATTTTTTACTGAGATGTCGAAAGGAAAGGTAAAAGTTTAAGCAGTCTATGAATGGTTGTATGTTCTGCCGCACAGTAGCGTTTAAACTACTGAACCGATTTTAATGGAGAAAATGTCAATAGATTCGTAGTAATGGCCCGGGTAATATAGTCTATATAAATTTTATTTAAAGTTTTTAAGTAGTCGGGTTATAGTTTTTTAATATTTTTATTGTTATTTAAACCAACAACATCAACTACCTTTTTAATAAGTCATAAGTAATATGCTCATAAAGTCCTGTATGTCTGTTTGTGACTCTTATAAATTCTTATTGTGTGAGCTTACTATTAAATAAGTATTTCTTATTTTATGTTCCTAATTCAGCAATGCCTCTTCTTTCTAATTCAGCAATCCCTAACCATCACTCAATCATTTTAAGTATGACTTTATTAATTCTCGGTTTAAATAAACAAATTACAGTTTAAATAAAGCAATACCATATAACACACAAATAAACATATCATTAAATTAATCAAAATCATAACAATAGCATTAATGAGTTCCGTGACTGAAGGAGAAAATGATCTTTACACTGTCGTCAGTCAACACGGTTACCTTACCCGATGATTACTGAGAAAGTTAGCCAGTCCATCAGTAGCGGCAGTCAGTCATCACAACAGAACTTCCTGTGGCCGGTCTATTATTAGAATATTACTCCACTGACGGTCCATTGAAAGTAAGTTTAAGTAGGTACATAAGTTGTAATCTGCCATTTGACGAAGCCTACTTATTGCGCTGACTCTGTCAAGTGTCGTAACAAATGTATATACAGTACAGTGTTTAAATTATATCCTGGTTTGTGCTTATCTTTTACTTCCTTTTATTTAATCTTATAGCTGAACAGTTAATAAGTCTAATTATACTATTATAATAAGGAGGTAAAGTTTGTGAAGTTGTAGGAAGTAATCGCTGGATTCACTGAACCGAATAAAAAAACACATTACTGGTTTCATAGGCCGGCTCGATCGGTATTATACCACGATATCACAAAAAACCGGCGTAAAACAGCATCTGCGCTGTGTTTCACCGTGTGAGTGAGGATACCGGAGGCCCACATCCCAACCCCTTCCCCCCATACCCCTCCCCGTCCCCAAAAGGCCGGCAGCGCACTTGTGACGCTGGTGACTGTGACTGTGAGACTGGTGTTGCGGGCGTCCATGGGCGGCGGTGATCGCTTACCATCAGGCGATACGTTTGCCCTCTATTCCATAAAAAAATGTATATTAATCCCAAAAGTGATACCAGACATACATGCAGGCTGAGCCACCCGGCAAAAGCTAGTATCTCGTAATTCAAAGAACTCTCTGCTTTAATTGCTGCTTTGAAAATGTAAAACATTGTCATATATAGCATTATTTTATACAGATGTGTTTAGAGGATAAATAAATATGTAAATTTTCAAAAAGTGCAGCTCAAGCGACCATGCGCTTTTCTGAATGAAAACTGAAATATCATTCATTAAGTGACGGCAATATTGAAATAAAAATTACTCCGAAACAAATATTTGTAGATCACACAAACATTTGGTCCGACCCTGGAATCGAACCCGAGACTTCAAGCACAGCACTACGCCACAGAGGTAGTTAGCAATGGTTTTGAGTTTTCTATACAAACTAAATTTAAAACCATTTCCTGAAAATCACTCTCAAGTACTACGTAGTACATTAAACTGGCGTAACTTAACCGTAATATTTGTAAACAAAAGTACAACGGCTTAACAAATAACATGTGTTCGGCTATTATAACTGTTTATGTTTATTGACATAATAATGAGCCGAGATAAAGAGGTTACCAACCGACCCACTTGTTAATCAGAAACGCTGTATAAATGACAAATTGTCTTGTACCATGATATCATTTAAATTGTTTAGTAGACAAACAAAGATAGTGCAATGACCTGCTTAGGAAAATCACTGTAGACTTACTTGGGTGACAAATTACGTGTAACTCAAAACATTGGCGCGTATTAAACAAACATGTGTATATAATAATAGATCCATCTCGTTATACTAAGTATAATTTGTACAATCTTGTAGGTCCTATTCTTCACATTAATCAGAGCTAAAACTTGAAAAAGTCGAGAAGCTAAGGAGTGAGTGAATGCGAGGTCACAGGTAAAATGATGCAGAAGTATTGATATAGGCCGTCATAGTGCGGGCCACCATCTTGCATTGTTTGCATTCGTCATGAGTATGTTGACTATGGCAAGCCCATATATATACTATATACATAACAATGGAAGACATATATTTGTATCTTATGTGTTATATATTGTTGTTGTCAGGTGTTGTTTTTATCAATAGGTGTCTGAGTTATAGAATCTATTATAGACTTAAATAATAACTTCCCGATTAGAAACTAGACAAAGTTAAGTTCACAGTTATACGCCTTCGTGTTAAATGTTTAATAATGCTATGTAACTCTTAATATTATATTTTTATTAGTATAATTAATTTCAAAATGCGTGAATAATTTTAATTGCTACTATTTACATTTAAGTAAATGCTATTTTCATAAATAATTACTAGTAGTGTACAGGAAATGAGGTAAGAGATTTAAAAAAATAATCATTTGAGTGTAAATAATTAGGTACCTACTTTATACAGAAATAATTTTTGTTTATTAAAGAAATGAAATATACAATTTATTCTTATATCACATTTTACCAACTTATTTAAAAATAATGAAACATGTTATCTATAATTTCAAATGTGAAAGTTTGTGACGATGTATGGACGTTGGATGTTTGATACTCTTTCAACAAAAAACTACTGAACGTATTTATATGAAACTTTACAGCAATATATCTCATTCCTTAGCATACAACATAGACTACTTTTTACCGCGATAGCTTGTATACAAGCGGGCGAAGCCGTGGGCAAAAGCTTGTATAATACGAACTTTAAATCACAATCAATAAATTAGATAATTTAGAGACGCAATTATGTGAATAAATGCGCAGGAGTCTACACATGTATGATAAAGCTCGGCATTTAGTGTACAAAGGTTTCACGCCGTTTACTTATTCATTGTGTTACTATGCTGATAGGATAGCAAAACAAATATGTTTATGATATTACTAGAATAATACTTTCTGAACTTTGGGTTCTTGATACCGCATGATACCGTATTCCTATTGTATTGACCTTGCCTTTTGTTCTAAACCTTCCTTTGTTGCCAGAATCATATTTTTCAAGAAGAATATCAACAAACAAACAACAACCCATAATGTCCCACTGCTGGGCTCGGGTCTCCTCTCAGGAGAGGGTTAAGGCCATACGTCCCCACGCTGGCCAAGTGCGGGTTGGGGACTGGCAAGAATAAGTTGTGGCTACGTAAATCTTGCCGTTGGATGTTTTTAAGCCGCCCGAAGGCCTCCAACTAAGCTTCACGACTGTTAGCGTATGATAACAACCGGGATCGACTGCTTAACGTGACCTCCGAATCACGGAGACGCTCGTGGTAACATGTCACAAGCGGTCACCCATCCAGGTACTGACCGCGCCATCGTTGCTTACCCTCGAGGATTGTTTCTAATCACCGAGTGCAACTGGGCTATGAGCGCCTTACTAGAAGAATATCAGTTCATTAGATTATGAAATTTAACGTGTTATAAGAAAAAACATTTGATGGAAATGATACGATGTGAAAATTAATTGATATCATACTAGTTTTTACCTGCGCTTATGTTCGATATCGGGGTAATAATTTTATTGGTTCATATATAGCTTATCACACTCACAAATAACTTTCAGAACATTTCAGTAGATCCAGAGACAATTTTTCCTTGTTATTAGTGTACATTTCTACTAAATAATATGAGACAATATCACCAAGTGTCCAACAAAACAGAGGAACTTAAAATATAAAACCTTGTACACGAAATGCGAACTCACCGAAATATACCTCAATTCCCGAAACAATTTCTACAATAGATAACCGTTTCACTTCCTATAACAGCTAACCTACTGCTCTATTCACAAAAAACTACAGTTATCCATCTGTTATTACTAACAATTGCTATATCGCTACTGTTCTCTAAATACACAATATGTTTAAAAACAGCGGTCCGTATTATAGCGGATTTGTTGTTGTACATGGATAATGTCACAGGCGCACGCAAATTGTATCTTTAAATAATGTTCTTTGTCTTATTACGTTTGTTTTTATTTAAAGTTATACATTTTGCCCTTACCTACAATATTAGTCATTTTAGAAATAGAGTATTAAAGCATTTATTGAATTAAATAAATCCGACTTTAAGACAGGAAGGAAAAAGTAGACAAGGAAATGGCTAATGCGGATTCATGAATGTAATCAATAGGTCCAGTTTGTCAGAGTAAAGATTGTCAAAAAAAAAAAGATTTATTAACAACTTTCCGCACATAAATTAATGAACTATTTATTATCCAGAAGAAAGGAATAACTAACAGCGGGTTTGCTTATTTAAAGGTAATTTAATATTTCTTCTGTTTTTAAACTTGGAGGTCGAAATATCTTAACTTTATTTACACGATTTGCTACTAAATTAGTGTAATGGGAATCTGTTGAAACATCATTTGTTTAAAAAACCTTTCTCTAAATTGATATTCCTTAGCCATTGAAGGTTCCGCTACTCGCTGACACACAAACCCTAAGTTATCCTAAAGGTGAAAAACCGTGTTTGAAAATAAAAAAATCGGTGTGGGTGTAACGTAAACGTGTGACGTCACAACCACACACCGCGGTCGTTGTCCGCTCATGACTTTATTGCTCAGTTCAGATTGGCATGTGTTGATTAGCGACTAAACGATTAGAGATAAGAGCGTTTTTGCTTTCTTATTTTCTTCTTTTCAATACTGATGAGATCTCCTACAAGTAGTCCTGAGTAGGAGCTTTATCGAGCAAACAATATGAGCACTTTCTTTTATCTAAGTTTAAATTGGTTTTGCGTCTTTGCTTTTAAAAGTGTTGTCATTCAAATGCGACCATCTCAACGCATTTATACCAATCAATCCCATAAGTAAAATGTGATTTATTTTCCAGAGATATTTTACATCTGGTTAAGAAATATAATCAACGTAGTGATAGGGACAATTGATATTTCAGATTATAGAATGTGCCAGGCGTGTAATTGATTCCAGTAAAGAGTTTTTTTAAACACCAATACTACCCGTGATTTTGTGTTTCTACAGTCGATTTGTCCATCCAAATGTTGCCTGTAATAGATTGCTTTTTAGCAATAAGGCCGCTATTTGTACATGGTCACTAAACTGTTTAGCTCATAAATAGAACTATACTAATTGGTGTACAATAAAGTTTATTCTATTCTATTCTAATGATACGACCAACGTTACAAATATTTAGATAGCTTCTGGACAGGTTTTGAGATGGTGAACTTATATAAACTTTCTACTATCTTGAAAGTATCTTGTGAAGAATTTCTCTTGAGGTCAAAACAAGATCAGGCACGTCCTCCCATGATATGTTGACATTACCTTGAGGAAAGGGGAGAAACTTGGAGGTTGAGCTCTCGATATTAGCGAACTAATTTCAGATTTCCTTCATATTTTATTGGCGGTGTCAGGTAAACTTCAAAGTTCAAATTGGGTATGTTTTCAATGTGATCTAGAATAAATATCGATAAAATAATAGTATAATATAACTAAAGTAATTAAATATGGTTCTTGGTTTTTGAAATAATATCTGTTATTATTATTATTTAGTACTAGTTGCAGTACTAGGATTTGCTGCAAGTACATAATACACTAATTTCAAACATGCAATTAAATTAGAATATATATTGCCTTTATTTTTTAATATAAAGTCAAATTGTTTACAAAAAGTAATAAATAACAAATGTACTAATGTTAGTGTAACAATTAATTTATCTATACTCATTAATAAACTTGCGAGTGTCTGTTTGTCTTATATAAAATAACAGCTTTTTACTATATGCAAATATATGTATACTAAGTACGTATACAATTCTAACAAGTTTCGAAGTCCATCTCCTTATTTTCTATGAATTTATTTAGGTTTTAGGTTGTTTTTTTTACTTTCATCTAAAAACAGTTCTCCCATCTATTAATTAATTAATACTCGAGGCTGTAATATACGTCTCTCCACATAATTATAGATTAAAATTTTTATGTTCTAATACTAACCATATACATACGTCATTCAGTTTGTCCGCTGTCTTTGTGACCCAAGACTTTTGGTTTGAAGTTACTCATAAAACAAACTTTAGATCTTCGTGCGGTTGACCATCTGTTCTTATTTTAAGTTTAGCGATCGTTTACACCGAAAACGTTAAAGTTCTTTAACTTATTAAGTTCACTAAAGTAACGAATAGTTAAACTTTAATGTATCAAAGTATTTTTTTAAGACTAAGAGACATTGTGAGATAACAAATATAATAAATAAAAAATATCGGACACCATTAATTTTGTTGGTTCCTTGACAATACAAAAGAGATAAGTTCTATCTATATAGTAAGGCTTCTAATATATAGAGAATTTAAAAAATATGGTAAGAATTCCTTCTTTCTTTTTTATATTACTCTTTAGATGAAAAAAAGCACAAATAAAAATGCTCATGATCGATTTTCTACGAGTCCACGAGTCTGCGAGTTCCACGCAGACTGAGTCGAGTCCCATTTGAGCTGAAGCATGACTCTCCAACGGACTTTCAAAACCTTAAAGCAGACAAAGTGAATTATAATGTAACGAATGTAAGAAAAACACGAACGTAGCAATACGAGCTCCACATAATAGACCGCAAAATATTGAACATTACCACAATGTGAAACTGTTCAATCAGAATACGTGGGTGGGAGCATGATTCACTCCAATATTAAAACTGACCGTAGCATGAAATTTATTTCTATTTCCTGGATGTTTAACTGGAAATATGTGGTTACTATGTGGTGATATATTTCTGGCCATAGCTAAAGTCGTGAGAGCTCCATTGTGAGGTAAAGATTGAGGTTTTTTAGCTCGTAAGCTAGGGCCATTGACATTGGTAAAACGGATGTTAAGACCCCAGTAGTGCTTAACAATACTTAGGCTCTACACGTGTCTTAATAAAAATAGTTTTCATGTTATACGACACAAAATAGACTTTCATTTCAGCAGCAGTCAATTCGAGTTATAGGCACACGAACTCAATCTACACTAGGTATTTATCGCTGATCCATTCATGTTAGCAATACCTCCTGCTATAGTTTGCCCATATTTTTCTTTTTATTGCTCTTAATATGTGTATGTGTACATTATCGCTGCTTTATACACACATATGTGAACTAGTAAAATGAAATGACGTGTAAAAAAAGCATTTACAAGGTTTATGGAAATAATCTTTGACACTTAATACGAATGTACATACATATATTTTGGAACATGATACACGCATTACTTCCACTAATGGTCAATATATCATACCGTTCTCGTAAATGAGTTAAGTTCATTGCTCTGTGCGATGTACGTGTTATATTGTACTATGAGTACTATGACACGAGTGACCCGCTAGTTTATATTGCACCCACGCCGTTCTGCATTAACTGTTCAGCTTTTTGCGTACTCTGTGATCGGTTTTAGCATATTTACATATCCGTTATTGCTACACTCACATAGGCATCGTTTTTCTCAATTGAACATCAGTATCGCACCCTGTTGCTTTGTATAAGGCTGTATTAAAACTATAAAAGATTTAGAAGCCCGGTGGTTCGTTTTAAAGCGTGGTGGTATATCACTAACGACTATCACCACTTACATGGAAATTACAAAGGCATTTAAATCTGAACCTACTTCACTATGTTTCTAAAGCCGCGGTGTTAAAAAAATAACCCAAGTTACTCCTTAAATTATCAGTATAATTGCCAGTGAAATTACCGTCAAATGGGTCCAGCCGATCCATGGATTAGCTAGAACAAACAGACAGACAGGCCGACAAAAATTGAAAAAAAAAGTTGGTATATGTACCGTGTATAAAGGGGATATTTCTCTAATCTTATATTTATTGTATAGATTTAACAAAGTATACGTGTCTACCATTTCGTTCAAAGGATAGGTTATTCAGAAGTTTTAATGGGATTCCAAGCAAACTAAATTTATCACAAATAGTATTAATACTTAGAAGTCAATAGAAAGACAAGTGCACAGGCAACAAAATATTGCGCAGACACAAATGTATTTAAATCGAAGATGCAGATATCAAGAATGATACAATGTACATTTATTTTTAGCCTGTTTTCCAATTAATATTTTAATAACCGCTTCAAATACACCATCTGCAGCACGTACACTCGTGTTATTCGATTATAACATGACGGTATTTCGTAAAATGCGTGTCTGGCGAATCGTAGTTGCGTTAATTTGCAATTTTAGAACGATTTTTCAAATTATGGTATTAATTTACATACAACGGCTTCCTGTTAATTATCGACATCGTAATTATTATTGGTTTACGTGTGTTTACTATGTGTGGAACTACTTATAAGTACACTAAATGTTTTGTATTGTTTTGTATTTTCAATATTTTTCGCTACATAGATAGTTTAAATGGGACAAAATCTTGTTTATGCACCTTTGTAATCAAACAAGCATAATACTATCGGTGTCTGCTGAAGCTTTACCAGCCGATTATTTATACAAATAAAGAAAATTGAAGTCATCACCATTATCAACGTCTTTAACGGTCCACTGTTGGACACAAGCCACTCCTTAGAAAGGTGGTTTTGGCCTATTATACCACACTGGGCAGACAGGTTGGTATAGAGTTTATTTAAAAGCTTCCCCTCTTAGTAATGTTGTCCTGCAAGCTTTTCTCCTTTAGTCGCCTCAAAAAGTAGCCTAAATAACTCCGTCATTAAGTTACTTAGTTATAACATTAGCCATCTGCCAGCGAAAGTCCAGACAAAAGCAGTTCAGCCGTTCCAGAGATTAGCCGGAACAAATAGACGGACAAAAATTGAAAAAGAAATTGGTATATATTCCTTGTATACAAAAATATGCATTTATTAAAAAGATATTAATTTAATATTAAAAACAGATATCCGTACTCTACCTTTGGGAAGCTGAGACGGTACGATGCTCGCCGCATCAGCTAGTTTTAGATAAAAAAACTAAACTGTTGCCAATAAACTACGTGACATATGATGCTTCAGTCCCATATACAACCATAAGTTATTTTATACCATTAGTTTAATTTTATCGTATTTTTTTACGTGTAGTATTTTTCCTCCTTTCTCTCAATCTATGGGAGAGGTTTGGGAAGAGAAGAGGCGGAAATATGTGTCAGGAAATCGGGCAAGTTCGCTCTGTTTGATTTGATCAATGATCAGTTACCAGTCATATATCAATAGAATATGTCGTCATAAGGTAAGTGAAATACCGGGTAATAAGGTTTATTCCACCTTATGTATGTGTATTAGGTATGTTCATCTGGGTGAACCAATTCCAAGGTGAAAAAAGGCTTCCGCTTATGTAGAATTATTTCAATTGGATGATATCACCTAGTTGAAATTCTTCCAAGGTGAAATAAGAGAACTATAATAATTTAGTTTATTCACCCAGATGATATTACCTAGGTGAACATAGTGGAATCAAAGTACATATGATTGAGACACTGTTTTAAGGCTCGTTTATATTCGCATTTGTAAACAATATTTATTAACTCCAATTTTTACTTGTACCATACTCACCTCGGTCCTTGACATATGTGCTAATTTTCAAGGTTATTGAACTTGAATCTGATGAAAACCATGTTGGAAGATTTCGTTAATTTGATTGACAGATACGGGTCAAGATAATATGAAGCGTGAAAACGAATGTAAAAATATTGTAAAATATGTGTTTTACTGGAGGCTAGTTAAACAATTGCTATCCATACTCCATACTTGATATAATAACTTCTAAAGTAACTCTATCTGTCTGTTACGCCTCCATGGCTAAACCACTGTAAGGATTTCAATGAATTCAAAATTAACATGAAGACGCTTTGTTTCTTTAGGAAAAACATAAGCTAGTCTTTACCGCGATAACCAACATGCAAGTGGTCGAAACTGCGGGTAAAACCTTATTTTCTATCGAAACTTATTTAACACTAAAAAGTTATTTTAAAACTGAGAATAACACATAAGTATTTCATTCTATTTAGTTTTACATAAAAAATATACTTTAATATTACATCACAAACTGTGGTACATTTTATAACAACACAAAATACATGCACAGTAACATTTCAAATAAGCTCGGTTAATCAAGATTAAATCGGATAAAGAGTAACCTCAGATTATAAATGAACATTCTAAAAGAAGTTGCGGAAATATCTCATTTCCATTTACATAACACCTCCCCAAAAGGATCTGGGGCCTTTACCTTCTTCAATAGAGCCTTAACAAGATAACAACCTTCCACTGATTGCACTTTAGATCGTTTATTTTTAATAAACTTTGAGATGTAAAGAGCCTTAGGCAACAAAAAGTTTAAATTAAAATCTAAATACACTTTTTATTAGTGAGATTGCAATTTTATATCTATTTAAACGAATATTGTATATAATTATATCAACATAAATGTAATGGAGCTTCATAAAAACATTCAGTGCTGAACATAAACCTCTACCAAGGAGCGCCAACTATTCAAGTCCTATGCGGTCCGCATTCATTCGCTGCCAACAAGGGCTTCATAAATTAATGCAAAGTAGTATATAATTTAGTGAAATGTCATAAGCAAATAATTACTTAAGTCTGAATTATCATTAAAAAACACTTTAAGTTCCTTGGCTATCAGTTCCTGCGAGAAACTTGCTTCTGTCCCTTTCAGAACAAGGGCCTCAAATATAATATTGAAACTTCAAATACCACTTCAATGAAAATAAAACTTAACGATTACTAGAATCTAAAAGATCAATGAACTATGTAATTAAACAAACGGGACATTAATAAGTTATTTTATTTGAGACCTTTAGAATAACGCGTTTAATAACTATGCTCAAAATCGTAGTTATAATCGATTTATAGTTTCACTTTAATATCTCTATAAAATATACTAGTTATGTTATAGTTCTAACTTATATATATTTAATCAGAAAGCAGCGTCGTTCATTAGATGAAATATCAAGAATATTGATACCTATATATTTAAATGAAAATTAAATACGAAATACGTAACTGAGTAAAACCATTTTTTTTTTATATTTAAGCTGCCAAAATGACTCTGCCCTGCCTGATGGAAAGCATGAGCAGAATCCAAGAGTGGTGGTCACCATCCTCAATGCAAAAAAGAACAATGCAGCATGGTGACCCACACTATGGCGGCCTGGGGGGAAAGGGGATGGTGAGGGGGATAGGGGGCGTTGGATTGGGGTATGGGCCTCCGGTATCCTCACTCACTCGATGAAACACAGCGTAAGCGCTGTTTCACACCGGTTTTCTGTGGGGCCGTGGTATCACTCCGGTCGAGCCGGTGAAATTTGGCGTGGAGATACATTGTTTCTTGACTAAGGACATAGGCTACTCCTTACTGCTATAACCTGTTCATTTACCTGAATATCGCTCACAAAACGTTAATATTTTTAAATGTTATATATATGCATGTTTAAATACTCCTTACGATATACTCATTAAAATATTAAAAATTATGAGCTGATAGTATAATATGAAACCATTAGTAAGATGTGTAAGCGTTGCTTTTATAAATTCCTTCATGGTTCACGCATGCGTGGTTCCAAGGAGAAAGACAGACAAATATAATTGAAAATAATGTACCATTCCAGTGTGTCCAGTACTGAATAACTCTAACGACACCTATCAAAGACATCTTCAAAATCCAGCTCCCGAAACTCCCGAAATAGATTCTTACAAAAAATCTCAATTTGCTGTATTTCTCAACTACAATAAACAGCTACAACGGTATCAGAACATCAACTTATTAATATTCTACCAGCATGTATACACATATATTTCTTTTATTTAGTAAGAATAGGAGCCTGCATCTAATAAATTCTTCAACTTCAAATTCAAACTTCTTAATTAACATAAGTTACTCAAAATAACAATGTTTAGTTATAATGACAATGCTGATGAAATACATAGTCTTTTGTGAAACAAATACATATGCAGCACAGCATTAACACTAACCAATTAAACCATAGTATTGACATTTAAACAACGCGAGTACAATCAACTTATTGCTATCTCTCGATACAATAACTCTTATGAGCAACAGACATATCAGTAGAGAGCTATATGTATACGGGAAGGAAATTTATAATAGCCTATAGAGGTCGTCGGCCTATCGAACCAGACTGGTCTGGTCAATACTAGACATTAAAACTTTTTTAGTTTCATTATATGTTAGTTGCTATTCAATAAATAATGACATTCTTAAACGAATATTAAACTCTATATACCTCTCTTTTTTGTTGTACTTATTATGTTTAATAGCAATAATGTAAAATAAGGAATTTGAGCGGGGCGTGCCAAAGCATCTCACTTGCCCGTCATAGTGGGTCACCATGCTGCATTGTCCACTTGTAATGGGAATGGTGGACACCATTCCTGGATTCTGCTTGCCATCAAGTTGAGTAGACTGACTTTGGTAGCAATATATGAATATAAAATAAAATTATAAATAATATAAAACAAAGGTACGTTCATATAGTGTGTGTGTGTGTGGAGTGACATATTTCTACTTTTTGGTGTCGAAACCAGCGGCAACACTGTTATTCTAAGTATATATCGATGGCCGCTTTCCATCACGGTAACCAAACTTTATGGCGGTTCGGAACATCGTCAACACACGCCGTATCTTTTTTGTGTGTGGTAATTGTATCCGTAAACAACATTCGAGTTGATAATAGTTTTTATTGGTTTCGTAATTTACTTGTTTTCCTATTTTTACTAATTTCTTTTATTATTGGCTGTTATATTATTGTGTATTTTACGTAAACTTATCTATAGTTACATATTTGCTGGGTCGATTAAAATGATTCGCGGTCTATATAATTTTCTTAGTCAACGTCATTTATGCCTGGTCAGTAAACAAAACCATTGTAATGCCTCTTAAAAATGTTAACACTTCGAACAAACAAATAACTCATTATCATCTCCATTTACTTAGGTTCAGCTTTCTTAAAAGAAATTCAAAATAAATAGTCATTCCGTTGTTAGTTCAACAATCAACAGTATCGTTAATCTATCAGCACGTTGTCACGATTTGTGATTATTTCTCTCTTGATTCTGCGCAGCTGGTGATTTTCTTTACTGAGGATAATAGGCAGGTTCAGTTCCGGATAAACCTACCTAGATTCTTTTGTTAGAATTTCATGTAGCATGGATGGCGTGGGGGTTTAAACCGTTCTCGCTGCTTTCTACTGTTTTAGTGTTGTCAGTTCAAACTTGTGTGAGCCATAAAATGTTCTTTGTGTCTATTTCATATATATTTATGAAGTCCTCCGCGACAAGGAAGTAAGTTATTATTTTTGCACAGGTCGGCTCGACCGGAGTGATACCACGGCCTCACAGAAAACCGGTGTGAAACAGCACCTGCACTGTGTATCACCGAACGAGTGAGGATGCTGGAGGCCATAATCCAACCATTCCCCTCATCCCCCTCCTTATCTCCCAAGGCCGACAACGCCCTTGTGACGCCTCTGGTGTTACGGGTGTCCATGGTCCAATACGTGTGCTCGTTTGCACAAATTTCCATTTAAAAAAAATCCATTGCGAGAGCTGTTGAAAAAAGGATTGCATTGACCATCTTCGTAATGAGGATGATGACCACCACCTTTGGATTTTAATTATGTTTTCCAGCGGTCGTTTTAGCAGCTATCGCATAAATAAAGAGTTTATTTATTCGACATTCTTACCGCCAAGATTAAATTGTCTGAAGTTATTGATTGTTATTTGATATAAATTGTTTGTTATCTTTAATTAACAGTTACTGCTCGACTTTCTGAGTCAAATGTTTGTCTTCTGTTGTTATTCAAACCAAAATTTATCTCAATATTTCAGATAATTTGTTAGTAATAGCAAGTTAGATTTCGACTCAAAACACAAATGAATCTTTTGTGACAGTGTTTTAAAACTTAATTTACTCTTTTGATTTAAGAATATGCAGCAACGTTACCTTAAATAAAGCAATTATTCATCATTACCAAAAGCCTATAACAGTCCAGTATTGGAAAAAGACCTCTCCTTAGAAACGAGGTTTCGGACTACTATAGTACAACATACATTTATTAACATTTATACTTAGGCATATTACAAATTGGATGATATATACATATCACGTATTGTATGACTGGAATTCCTTTACAACACGGTATGTATAAACACATACATACCATACTTATGGTGGGATGTTATTTCCGTTTTAGTAATGAACAAATTACTCGGTTTAAACCCGATCCCTTTACCAAAATCCCATTAATTGACTTCCGTCTGGTTTTTAATTGGGCTCTCCTTGATTTAAATAAATTTTCTTATGTTTTGTACTTATCGTTTGTCGTTTAGGAATAAGTTAAAAATATACGATTTGTTATAACACTATTAGTTTTCTATGACAATCACATTTCGACATCTTATTGTTGGAGTTTTTTTGGGAACCAAATAATGGTACACAAACTCCTCTTTGCCGCACATTCACTAACCACTCATTTTTTTCTGACATAATAGTAATGTTGGTTAATAAATTCCAGTAAACTTCGTTTTTTTCTTGAGTCTAATCATTTCGATTCGTAACGTTTCCATCTCCTAAAAACCGGTTTAGACATTTTTCCACCTATTTAATGTGTTCAATCAATCACTTCACCGATCTTTGTTCCTAACTTTTTTTATAAATCGGTCTGCCGGTTATATGGGCTGTTGGCTTAGTGATGCTTGGGTATACATTATCACGAAACAATTAACAAACAATATAAATGAAAGATAGTTACTGTTGTAATATATATTTATATTGGCAAATTTATCCTGTTATGGTTTAAAATTATATTATTATAGCCTTGATGGTCCACTTACCTCTGTACGGTCGGTGACATAATTGTTACAGCTAATTGTTATATTAAAACTAATAGAATTAGGCGCTCATACATTACAGAGGCGCTCATAGTCCAGTTGCACTCGGTGATTAGAAACAATCACCGCGGGTTAGCAACGACGGCGCGGTCAGTACTTGGATGGGTGACCGCTGGTGGCATGTTATCATGAGCGTCTCCGTGATTCAGAGGTCACGTTAAGCAGTCAGTCCCGGTTGTTATCATAGGATAAAAGTCGTAAAGCTTAGTTGGAGGCCTTTGGGCGGCTTAAAAACATCCAACTGTAAGGTTTCGTAGCCACAACGTCTTACCAGTCCCGAACCCGCACTTCGCCAGCGTGGGGGGGCGTATGGCCTTAACCCTCTCCTGAGAGGACACCCGAGCCCAATAGTGGGACGTTGTGGGTTGTTGATTAATTGAATAGAATTATTATTTATTTAAACTATACAATGGAACATGTATTCCGTTGTACAAATATATTTTGTTACAAATCTAAGCAACATAACATTAATAAAATGTGTTTATTTATTTCATCATCGGCAAATTGACTAACTGCGTTATTACTAATAATACATTTCAAGGTAGACAAAAGTACAAGCTACGACTGCCTACCATCTTATTATTTTAGTGTTAGTAATACTAATGTAATTTTGTATGGATAGTTCATACATCCTTTTATTCTTCTCTTTTTGTATTGATATGTACATGTTGATATAAGCCTCAGAATCGATAACTGTTAGGGTAAATAGGCTTTTTTCAATTGGAGATGCCTTTGCCTGGCAGTGGACCATTGATATCTTGATGTTATGTGATATGTTTATTACACGTCCGAGTCAACACGTAATTTTGCATTAAGTCCCTATACAGAATTATTATTAACGATTATTATTATTATTGCTTCTAACGTTTGTGACGTAAATATGTTATGAATATAAACTGCCTCGGTGGCGCAGTGCTAGCGTACGCGACTGCTGTCCATGAGGTCTCGGGTTTGAATCCTAGGTCGGACCAAATGTTTGTATGATCTGCAAATATTTGTTTCGGAGTTTGGGTGTTTTCTATGTATAATATGTATGTATTTACAAAAAAAAAGTATTTATGTATTCATACCAGTTATCTAGTACCCGTAATACAAGCTCTGCTTAGTTTGGGACCATATGGCGTTGTGTGTTAGATAGATGTCCGAAATATTTATATTTATAAAAAAGTATTTAATATAAATTCCTATCATATTTATCACAATCAAGGCAAGATTAAATATGTTACTGTGCTCTTTACAAGTGTGATATACTTACATATCACACATAACGCCATCTAGTCCCAAGCTAAGCATAGCTTGTGTTATGGGTACTAGACAAGTGATATAAATATATCAACTGAAATAAATATACTTTATTTTTTTAAAAAAGCATACATATTGAATAAAGAAAATATCCAAACTCCGAAACAAATATTTGTAGATCATACAAACATTTAGTCCGACCCGGGAATCGAACCGAAACCTCAAACACAGCAGTCGCATACGCTACCACTGCGCCACCAAGGCGCCACCAAGTCACTTGAATGCTACTAATGCTGTTTACGTTTTTTCACTTACATCGAATTTTATAATTTAATTGTACTGAAATTCGTTCTTTGATACTTTACGCGTAATAATATGATTTTTAACTGACATAAAAACCTATCTATTAAATTTCAGTTTCGATTTTATATTTACACAACATTACATTAATTTTACAGGTAACAAGTATACACTGGTACATATTTTTTAATGTAAAACAAAGCCCTGGAAAATTCAACGTTGAAATTTTACTCGTAGCTGTAATGAAAAAAATTATTTTATATAGATTCTTTTACTTTTAGCTTAATTACTTTCCATTTTTTAAAACCAGGCTTTAATTAAAAGTACGATGTAATGGAATGTACATAAAAGGTGAAAGATTAATAAATGTGGAGCAAATGTATATTATGTTTACAGACAGTAACCGGTTTATTATCCATTAAAATGGTTTTTTACTACTGTTATAGAAAAGTATTACCCTTTTTCGAAAGTGTGGTCAAAATTTATGTAGATATACATTTTAACAACATTAGGAGATTAAATGTCTGTACATATATTATTATACGAAATAATCGGTGAGTACCATTCGACTGCTTCGTTGGCGCAGTGGTAGCGTACGCGACTTCTTTGCATGAGGTTTTTAGTTTAATTCCCGGGTCGGATAAAATGAGTTTGACCTGTAAATATTTGTTTCGGAAACTGGGTGTTTTCTGTGTATAATATGTATGTACATATTTACCGTAAAACTAGCTCTGCTTTGTTTGGGATTAGATGGCGTTATGCATTAGATGTCCGAAATATATATTTTACTTAAATATATTTATTCATTATGAGCATAGCAATATTTTTACCCATTTTGGCTTCTACGCAGAAAATAAAAACGAAAAACTCTGATAGTTTTTTAATATGAAGTATGAAAAAATTGTCAAACTGTTTTTCGCATATTTCACGTTTTTCCAAAACAATTTGCAAAATTGTTAAAAATGATATATCCTCATCTATAAACTAAGTATATATATATAATCATTAACAGAATCGTTAAAGATATTCAAAAATAATTTTGTCTGCGTAAAATAATAACATCTTTATGTATTCAATTGAACTGAACAGTTGCCAATTTTTCTTATTACATAATTTATTTACTATCCACCATTTAACAATGTTATGTTTTTCTCTATGTGTATTACTTTTTTTGACAAAAGTAGCCTGAAACGTAATAATTAAATAAAGTTTGCACCGAAATCCACACTTTAATTTTTGTCGTACATTAAATATCAAGTATACAATCAAAGCTTCTGCCTGTGTTATGTATATATGATATTTGTTTACTCAATTCGGTAATGGTATTATAAAGCCAAATATTTTTTTTTTCCATAAATGCCACCAGCCTTTTCATATTTAGTGTTCGAGTGTACATACTATTTTAAAGTCTCTAACACAACGCTCTCATTGTTACAAACTCGTGTGTACGCAAAAACATATTTCTGATTATGTATTTTTTGTTGCAGGTAATTGACCTCATTCTTTGTGCTGCTATTATCACCGCCACTGGTATCAAATGGACCTTTTAATCGAGTAGGTATCGATTTCTAAATATTCGACTGGTTTTTAATGACAGCTCATGGATGTCAATTTATCTATCGAGTAGTACTAATTCTACTGTAGTACTTTTAAGCATATAAAATATATTTTGTTTTTGTGATATGACATTTTCATATTTCACTACTGGATATAGGTCTATCTATATATCACTGGCCAGACTGGTACGCAGGGTTTGTATTAAGTTTTCTTTCTATTTGCAAAGCTTTTGTCCTGCATAATTAACTCTTTAAGTCAGCTTAGATGAATAGAGGTAATGAGATTCCATATTCTTTATCACCACATGGACGTCTTGCTACTCTTTTGTAATTGAAGAGACTTTTTTGTCTCTAACAATAATTGCGTTATAATCGCCCGATATCAATATGGATGTCTGCTGCTTCTGATTGCACACAGGAAATATATTAACACTCGTGTCATTCACGATAGGCAAACGCGCATAAAATATATCTAGTGGAAAATAATACTGATCTGCCCTACTAAGATATTATCGCCGTTTGTGTTAAGCAGAATTCATTTCTACGTTATAGTCCTACTGTGCGTGTGGTGACGGTGAAAAATGCGGAGTGTCACCACTCCTAATTATTCTGTGGATGTTGTAAGAGCCGAATTAGGGAGCAGAACTACAACATTGAAAAGAGAAGGAATACTTGACACAAATCCTTGATACCAACCAGCGTGGTACAGTAGGCCAAAATTTCCTTTCTAAGAAGTTGTGAAGATAAAGATGTTCAGTAGCAGAAAATTAAAGGTTGACGGATGAACGTACTGATCCAATCTGTCTTTGGATTCTTTTCTAAAATCATAGATCTAAACGATTTGAACAAAAGACAGTCGCTTCATAGCACTTGAGACAATGACAATGACCAAACTGATTTGTACCAAACAATAGCGATGTGCGCGGGAAGCGTAAACGACTTTCTAAATTACGCAAACGATCACGCTTTTTTTAATCCTACTAACTGTTGCAGTTTAAGGTGATGTCCACGTCTATCAAGGCACGTAAAATTACATTGAATAAATCCCTATTCTATGATCATATATATACATATAAATCATATCCATTTTTTAGCAAGAAGAATTAATCAGTCCTATTGGACTGATTAATTCAGTCCAATAGGACTGATTAATTCTTCTTGCTAAAAAAATTTAATTGCCAGTATAATATGTATTTCCCGTTCTCCAGAAATATTTCATAATGTGCTACATGGTAGCAGATCCTTTACGTCACTAAATGTTGTTAATTTTTTTTGTGATACTTTAAGAACAGCCTGGCGTTTTTAGTTGCCATCTTCTTTGTATGATCCATATAAAGCAACAAAAGAAGTCATTTAACAAACACCATTTAATGATACAATTGTCATAATTTACGCAGTTGACGAGCTATTTATAAGCTGTTTCCTAGCATTTGCTTCCTGACATTATAACAATAGTTATTTATGATAATAATAAATAATATGTATGTAATTATTGTAATATATATTGACTAGCCTGACCCTGCCGCACTTCGTTGTGGCTCATTGTGATTGGTTTGTTAAAAAATAAAGAATAAAATGTCAAAAATATAAAACCCTCTTTTAAGTGGGTGGTTTTTCATATTAAAATTTATGCTCAATTGGTAAAGTATTTTTACGAAAACCAACTTTAGATTGTTTTTGTTAGTATTTAAAGAGATTATTGAAGACCCATTTTTTAAGTTTTATACAGACAGATTTGTACTCTCCGTAACAACATTACGTGCAAATGCAGGTCTAAATACATATAGTATCATTAACATCTGATGTTATTACAATAAAATTCCAATGCAAATTATTGGTTGAACGTCCTAACCATTGCCTCGGTTGAATTTTTTATTGATGCTAAGATTCTCGGAAGTTTAGTTTCGATAGGTTAGTCAGCTACAGGAAAAAACAACTGCACACAAATGGGAGCGAATATCTTGTGAACTATAATTTATACAGATATGCTCAGAAGACCACTTTGTCAGGAACAAACCGATTTTTTTGCATGAGCGGGCTTACAACCCAGACTGACCTTTCTGTATCAAAACAAATTATTATACCCTCAACAGGACTTAATCCACAAAGACAAGTTACTTTATCCGTTTTACATGGACGTATCTTAGACATCTTACGATCCAGATTTAGAAGCTAGTCAACCTAGAAGTCTGACTATTAATATATATATATATATATATATATATATATATATATATATAT
>PKRV01003243.1:512224-612404 GCA_003709505.1 Hyphantria cunea | reverse complement strand
ATATATAAACTATAGCAGCAATATGTTAACATTTATCATCAGAATACCATCGTCTTGTTTTAGAAGTTTGCTGCAGCTTTAGAAATAATACAATTTATAATTCACATGTTTCAACAGTGTCCACGTGTATTAATCTATCTAAAAACATTTGTCGTTTTACGGTGCGTTAAAAATTTGCACAAATTATCGATAGACCGATATACCATTCGCCTTGGAAGGCCGTGCGCCTACACTGCCAATGCCCTGACTACAATTTCCTGATCATGGCTTCGCAACTACATGATCAAACGATTTCTAACCTTGAGATCCGAAAAAAGTTATTTATTATCTGGTCAATGACTGCTGCAAGATGTAAGTCGGACCAGCTGCCTCGAATATATCAATATTTTTATTATCTTTTAATGTGTGACAGTTTATCTCTGTGTTATTTGTAATATGTTTTTTTTACAAGTAAACCTTTTTTATGAATCTAAAGTGCTATTAATTCGACAATTGCGGGCCCTTACATAGTCGTGTCACAAACTTGCTTTTTACATCATCAAAATATACATCGCAACAGTATCCATAACTACTGGAGATATTAGTCGTATTATCTTATGCGTTCGTCTCCGAAACTAATAATAATAATAATAATAATAAAACTTTATTTTCTCTCACAGGAAAGTTACAATTCAAGTTACATGAGATCTAAGTACATAACAGTTTTTTAAAATTTCCTTTGTGAGATCTGGAGTCCATACTTGGCTCGAAGCCTGTGTGACAGATCTCCGGGCCCACCCTACGGCCGACAAAATATTTTTATTTTATTTTATGAAGTAGCTCCAACAAGATAATACAGAAGTCATAAAAAACAATGCAACTGCACCTCTAAAGAAAAGAAAATAAAGATTAACAATGCTATTATTCTTCTTATCTCGGATACCGTAAAGTATCGAATATCTGAAATGACGTGCAGTCTTTATCAGCAATTTTTCCGCAACGCATATGACGCAAATAATGTTATTATTTAACTATAAAATCATTCATTCAACGTAATGTTTGTAGATTGATAATGTCATGTAAATTCTGTGCTGTGTGATAAATTTAAAATAAACGACTGCCATTGCAATGTTTTTATATATATATATATACAGAAATGTTTGTTAAACACACATTTGTATGCAATCAAAGCACCAAAATTAGTGTATTCATGAAGGTTTCTAACAGACGGCAGGCAAGTTTGTTTTTTGCTGTATTCAAATATTTTTTGAGATCTTTGTTTTTTATTTTCTTTTTGGTGTTTAACAGACTGAATAAGAAAAGGTTCGGTTCTAGTTATATTTTATTTACTTTTTTTAATAGCGATAAGCGTTAAGGTATAAAATAAAATACTTTTAAATGCGGAAATATATAATATATTAATACAAAACTACATCAAAGAGCACAATTTAGATGCATATACGCTCAGACCTTGAATGTTAACTATTGTCTCCTATACATATATGTAAAGTTAATTGAGAACAAAATCTCAAAATAGTATCTTGAAGGTCACTGCTTTAAATCACCTTTCTGGTTTACTATTCCAGGTTAAACAAAAAGGTACCATAAAAAAGTGAACCAATCATGAGAATCTGTTTAACATTTAGGCGTGCTACACAAACACCGACGGGCTATCCCATTTATAATATTAGTTTATATAACTAGGGCTTGTTTATACTGCGGAACCTTGGTATGTCTGCCCAGTGAACTGAGTTGTGGCAACAAAAGTGCTATATATTATTCCTAAGTTATTTTAAGATAGTGAATATTTTAAGACGTAATATGAAACGGTTTTGTTTTTAACATTTTAGGTAGTTTGTAGCTGCAGATTTACCTCTTATAGTTCGTAGTTTATGCAGGGAATTGCTTACTATACATCGACAGGACCTTCTTAGACCTTTTGCTAGTATCCGTATTAAATATGCCACGGCCGATAAAATTTAGTGAAGAAATCTGCAGAATTAAAAATGATGTTATATGTTTATACTTTCTTATTCGAATTAAGCGAGTAAAGTCATTCTTAGTCCTCTAAAATTTGTAAAAACCCAAATCATTTGAAAGGCTACATTGTTATTAAGTCATAGGTTCCAATACCTATGACATAGTTACAATGTACCTACCTATGACATGGTTTTGAAGCGTAATCATGAAGTATCATAAAGAACCGTATAAACAAATACTTACTATACTCTTTAGTAGTTGATAATAGTGTAGAGGAACGGGTGTCATGTCCCTCCAACACAAAGGATCCTCCCTCCAACCAGGCCAGGTGATCATGCCTGGCGGGCCGCTGCCCAACGGTTGATGTTGGGAAGTTGTATATATGTTAATAGGCGCGAGAACTTCTATTGCGCGATTAGAATTGGTAGTTTCTTAGTTGTTTTCGTTGCTCCGTAGTTCGATGTTTCTGCGGTAGATGGCGCTGTCATATATTTTTATGTTGACGCTGTATGTGGAAGTCGCCACAAATAGTACTTCGTTTACAACCAATTTGTGAATAATAAACCTAGTAGTATCGTAAACAAAACATTGAATTAGAATAAAAAATTTTTTTTTACAAAATTTACAAAACCTAAACGCAGTAATGTTTTTAAATATACTGACAATCCATTAAAATTACAAATTGTAGTATTTTCTATTGTCAAGTAAGAAATTAACTGGAATGGGACAGCACTAATATAGGTTTATTCACTGGGACTTCTCGCAGTCGACTGTTGGTTAGTTTAGTATTTTTAGGTTATTGGGATGCGGTGATATCGATTTATATTATATCGATAAACAGTTTTTATATTCAAGACTTCATTGTCTCTAAGAAAAAAGTGCGAAAGTTCTAATAATTTCAGTTCACTGAATTAATCGGCTACGTCGTAGTCAGTGTTAGTTCGACTACTATCAAGATTGGTCAATTTAAAGAGTTCTGATCACAGGGGACTCTATAAAAAGATATAATGTGATTACTGCTCCACTTGTCTGAATCAGAACTTGAGCCGTGTTTAGACCGTCGTAATGATCGCTTTTATTTTATGACCTTTAAGTGAAATAAGACTTAAGGCTTATGCAAATAGTTTTTCGGTGTGCCCACCGTTGATGAAATCATCACCTTTTTTGACAAATCTAATAAATAGACGCATTTACTGGGTTTCCTCTATGATTTGCTATTTAGAAAGTATAAAAAATTAAAAAAGAATGAAGAAAAGCTTCAAAGTTACACTTTACGTTTTACGTTTTTTTGACAGCCTTTAAAACGACAGTTGAGTTTGAGTTACAATTTTGTAATAAACATTATACATATTGTTTCTCGCTTGTTATCGGGCTTGTTAGCGTTTTATTATATTTTTTATCCAATTAGTAGTTCTGAAGAAAAAATCTAAATGTCAACAGTAAACTAATATCCAAATTTGAAATGACATGTGGTAGAAGATTGTCACAATATCAAGTTACATTTATGTGCACTGTGCCCTGACTTGTTCGTGCATCAACAGACTAACACGTTTTTAACTTTACAGAAATAAATAATGAATTCATAACTGTTTTGTTTTGGAATTGATCAATATTAATTAACACGACCTCGGTAAAGTTCAAGTTCCTACCGTAAGGATATGTTCATATCATATGGTCACGATAATTTAATCACCATATTTATAGACTTCTTACTATCGATATCGATAATGTGCAAACACTACGTTTATTTCGGTTCGTTGCCAGACTCATATGAGTATAAATAGTGCGTGTTAAAATCACGCGTTGCTCTGCGTTACACTAGCCTAGTCTACGAACGTACATTGACGGGAAGACACGTAGCATTTCTGTTACGATTGTTTTCAAAGTTCTAATTATAATGTAATTACTCTGTATCTTATTACATTTCTACTGAATATGTTATGATCTTCGTTAACTCAGTATAGTTTTTTGTTGATCGCAATGACGGAAAAGCTAAATTACTATGAAAGTTAATGTTTTAATAAGTTGCTGAAGAATAATTTTAATTTATTATTTTATGCTTCGTAGGTATACAGTTAATGAACACGTTCGTGGTTCGCATAACGCCCCACGTAAATCGATCAACGGACCCTTTGCAATTTTTATCCCCATCACTCAGGGCGTGCAAATCCCGTTAGGGCCTAACTAGAACGAGGGTAGGAGCCCTTGTCCGTTTCAAAACTCATTTTAATTTTTTACATATAAGTGTTTTGGTGAAGACATCCACGTAAATATGCTGGTCATAATTGTCTTTCCATGCATTGTAACAATCAATATATATTGTTTACTAAAAGCTCATCTTATTTTTGGCGGTTAATCTCTTACAAAAGATCTCAGTTTTTTTTCTGTTTACATGGCAACGACCTTACTTGTCCCGGCTGTTTGAAAGCAACGCAGTCGCGGCGTTTTTTCCCTCAGGAACTTGGGTAGCCCTATCTCTCTCTCTCCAATCTGATTTCGTGCCTTAACAGACTGCGCTTAAATCGATTTGTCTCGCCCTAACTCGCAGAGATGCTATCAGCGATGATATCACCGTCCCGTTCCCTCTTTTTAAACCTGTCCTTGCACCGCCAGATTTAATTTGCCTTTTTGCTGCGGTTGAAATGTTGGTATCGTTGCTATTATGCGGTCGGGTTAAGAAGCGCTTTGCATAGTACAGAACGCGAGAGAAATGTTAACCGAAGTGAACCACCTCGGTGTTCTTTAGAGTTGGGAGCATAAAATGTTCAGTCTATACATTAGTTAGTTGGACAGCTTGTGGTTATATTGTGGGAAAGATGTTGGTATCAGTATGACGGCCCTATGTCGTAATTATTTAATGCAGCTTTTACGACTCGTCTGCGTTTAGACGATATCGAAAGAGATGCATTGATAACGACCCTTGTGCTTAGCGTGCTAACAAAACTTTTATAACTCATTAAATAATTAAACAGCGAAGTCTCGGAGTCAAGTCAGAGATATCAAGTTTCACTTTTTTATTGATTAATTAATTTTTATTTTTCATTTTTACTCTCCGAATTTAATGTTAGTGCTAAATTGTTTGAATTAAATGCTTTATTGCCGACTCACTGGCTGTCAAATTAATAAGCACTCTGATTTCTTTAATTGGTGAAAGGTAACGTTTTTGTAAATTGTTATTAAATACATAATTCATATATTTTAACGTGTTAGTTATGTACATAATTTGTTTATACATAAATAACTGTTTATAATTCGGTAATACGTAGAAAAACTCTTCTATTTTTATTAGTATTGAGTTGGAATCAGTAATCTAAACTACATGTGCACAGATTGCATAAAAAAGTGTAAATATGTGAATACAGTTTACTTCCTTCTTTCGTTTTTTAAACGAGGTAGTCTATGTAAATATCGAAAAGAAACAAACAACAAACAAACAACAACCCATAATGTCCCACTGCTGGGCTCGGGTCTCCTCTCAGGAGACGGTTAAGGCCATACGTCCCCACGCTGGCCAAGTGCGGGTTGGGGACTGGCAAGAATACGTTGTGGCTACGTAAATCTTGCCGTTGGATGTTTTTAAGCCGCCCGAAGGCCTCCAACTAAGCTTCACGACTGTTATCGTATGATAACAACCGGGACCGACTGCTTAACGTGACCTCTGAATCACGGAGACGCTCATGGTAACATGCCACCAGCGGTCACCCATCCAGGTACTGACCGCGCCATCGTTGCTTACCCTCGATGATTGTTTCTAATCACCGAGTGCAACTGGGCTATGAGCGCTTTCGCGAAATATCGAAAAGAGACAGACGTAAAATGACCTGTATCAGCCGTTAGGTTGAATAACCCAACATAAGTCTGTTTAAAATGAATAAACCTGTTTAATCGAAAGCCAAGTTTTCGTCACCGTAAAAATGATTAGGCGTTTTGTCACAGTTGGGTCCGCTTACCGGAACTCGTCCACTTCTTGTCCCCTGTTATTTATTTATTTATTTANCGTGTGAACTTTTTAACACCTACCCACAGCTTTTCAGTGAACTCGGGCGCAACGTCGCGTGGCAATGCACTGTAACTACTTCCGTCGCAGATAGTACGTATTGTTGGTTGCTTAACCTCAGTTCGGACCAGCTATGAATAAATCGATGATACATTTTTAATTTCATGGTCTGCTTTTATAGTCTGCGTCATAATTGGATTTTTAACATCAAAGTTCGTTCTGCTAAATGAGTTCTATTCAGAATGTCTTTTTAGCGGTTTGGTGACAGGAATATGTATTTAAAGTCTTAATAGAGTCCTAAACCTTATTTCTTTACCATCGTAGTTAAGATAATACTTTACTTAATGACAATTTACTTATTAGGGAGCTCTAGGTAAAAATAAATAAATAAATAATAAATATGTTCACATTTAAACACACAACGACATCTAGTCCCAAACTAAGCAGAGCTTGTACTAGGGGTACTAGATAATTGGTATTAATACTTATATATATTTTTTTGTAAATACATACATATTATACATAGAAAACACCCAAACTCCGAAACAAATATTTGCAGATCATACAAACATTTGGTCCGACTCAGGAATCGAACCCGAGACCTTTTGTACAGCAGTGGCATTCGCTACCACTGCGCCACAGAGGCAGTCATAAGAGTAGTCAGAGGTAGTTTATAACTTTGTTGTGGGCCGTAAAGTAAAAACCTATTAAACAGCAAAACATGATTGTATTAGTTTACCTAATCGTATTATTTGAACAAACTTTTAACCTCTTAATATTGGTATCGGTGTAATCCATTTATTTTGTAACATTGTCTTCATACATATTTCTAACCTTTAATACTGCATCCTGCTTCATTGAATAAAATTGACATAAATTCTAGGGTCATTTTTTTCTTTAACCAAGTAAAGGCACTATTTCTTAAGAATTTAAAATAACAAGCAAATAACAAACGAATTTTTTTCATCAAGATAAGTACCTATTAAATAAGTACTAATTTAAAGTTTTTTTTTAAAAACTGGCTTTCATTACTTCATCTTCATCATCAGTCTATCGCAGTCCAATTGAATTTGTATCTAATTTTATTTTATTTGAGTTCGGAATAACGTACTATGTATTTACTTTGTATGTCTTTGGTGGCCCAGCGGTAGCGTATGCGACTGCTGTTCCTGAGGTCTCGGGTTCAATTTCCGGGTCGGATCAAATGTTTGTATGATCTGCAAATATTTGTGTCGGAGTTTGGGTGTTTTCTATGTATGATATGTATGTATTTACAAAAAAAATATATAAGTGTTATATCGGTTGTCTAGTACCCACAATACAAGCTCTGCTTAGTTTGGGACTAGATGGCGTTGTGTGTTAGATGTCGGAAATATTTATTTACAAAAGCTTCTTGCTGAATTCTTTTTGCCCGGGTACCTGTTCGACGCTAAGCCCCTCCCTGTAAATAAAATCGTAATCGCCGTAATTGAGATATGGAAATCAGGTAGGGTGAGGTAACTAGGGTAAAGGATACCCCCCACCATAATATAATGGAGAAATGGATACAAGGCTGTCTAACTGACTGGATCTAAGAGGCTGGAATCGTATATATGATCGTTCCTGTGATCGGAAACACTGCTATGACAGACACAATATTAAAACAAACATCGTTAATATTAGAAGTTTCAAATTGAGGTTTCAGTAATCAAAAATAAAGAAGTACTTATTTGTTTACTTCATTCACTCGGTTCAAGTCGAATTTTACGACTCTTTAACCTAGATATTTTTATTACCCCGTTATTTAATGACTCCCATCAATATACAATCATTTAAGACTGTCCATTCACCCCTTTCATAAACTATATTTATACACGGCAACACTGATCAGTAAATTTAAAGAAATATGAACCTTAGAGTTCTAAGTACATGGTCTTGTTTCTCTTTAATGTAGAAAATGTACGTTAGGGTGTTTCCGCACACTGTACTATCGTCAGTGTTGCCATTACGTTTAATTATCCGACTTGTCAACTCCTTCATTATAGAAGCTCATCACGCGATGGAGCGATGTACAATCATCACGATATTTTGTTAAAGGTGAGTATACAGGTATCTTATTATATAAGATTAATGTCTTAAGACAACTCGAAGTGTTGTTTTAAACATTCCGATATTTGTGGTAACTATATCTGATTTGGTTTTGATGTAGATTGAAATTTCCGTAAATATTTTTAGTCGAAAACAATAAATAGTTTTGAAACCCTCTCTTTGTACTGGCTGCCAATTTGAGTTCGTGTTTGGTCGGGTATGTTTGATATTTTGTTAAATACGAGCATCTACTGTAATAAATCTAATCTGAAAAGCCTCGTGGGGCTTTCACGATGAACGGCCATGGATGGTCATACTCTTCTATCGAGGGGATTATGGTCTTCCTTTGATAATTAGAGGTGTATCTGTACTGTAATGAATGTAACAAAGTCGTATTTGTAAAGTTGACTTATTTATTTTCTCAGGTATCGTATTTGTGGTTTGTAGGTATCGTATGTTCATGTACCATACAACGTAAATACGCTAACTGTTGCTTGCTTGTTGCACAAAGATATTGTCCTGTGCATTCATAAACCATCCAGTATAAAGAATAGAATATAACCGCGGCTATCTAAACATTTTATCTTTTTGAAAAGCATTATGATACATGTATGTGTAGTTACCATTAATATTAATATCTCACATAACTCATTACTAGTAGCGATAATATCTGTGTACTAAATATTTTATCGGACATTGGTTAGGTCAACAATGAGGCTAGTGTGGCCACACCCTAACCTAGTAATTGGTTTAAAGCGCAATGTACATAACGCTGGCCTAAATATCATGCATTATCAGTATTCATACAGTTATTAGTTGTTACATTATTACATTGTTTTATTAATTCTAGCTAACGAGAAATTAACTAATTTGATTATTTTTGTTTCCAATAAACGTACTTAAATCTTATGCTGGTGTGTTGCGTTTTGTCTGTATGTGTTTCTTCATCAGCCTATCGCAGCCCACTGCTGGACATAGGCCTCTCCAATTTCACGCCACTTAGTATCTGTAACTGTTGGCGCAAATGTCAGGGGCCATCTGAAAACCAGTGCTGTGCTTCAGTACAGCGTCAATGAGCTGGTTACCTTTGCTGCACAATGCAATTGTTACGTGTTGTTGTCCTAGATTGTATGTTATGCTATGTTGTAGCAAAAATAAATGGTTTAAATGGTTTAATTCTGATAGGTAGTCATTAGGCTAAGTTCTGTAGCTTGCTAGGAGTTGAACAACTTTTATGGTGACATCCTACTGCGCTTTTAATTTTGAGTTCGATATCTGCACGAAACAACGTTTTGTGTCCACAAAACGTTATCGTTGTTGTTCTGAATCTTGTTGTTTATTGTGTGCTTTTAATTTCCCTGCGCCACAGGTTATATTCGCGATAATGAGAAAGTAGTCTTAAAAAATAATGATTTTTGTACGGTAATTGATAATGGCTAGTTGTAAAAGTTTGTACAAGTTCAGAACTTTTGAAACATTCTTATCTATTATAGATAATAGAGTTACTGATGTCGCGCATATATGTGTTGAAAAAGCCATAATGATTATAATTATTATCGGCTTCGCTATCTTCACCCTTGGTTCCTTTATAATAATTTTGTTGGAACACCTAACTCCGACTAGCTTAAAATAGCTTTTCATGTTAGCCTACATAGCCCTTAAAATTGTAGTGCATTTTATGTTTTACAAAATTGTCATTAGACTAGAAAGTTAAGAAAAGTCTTTAAATAAATACGATAAAAATGATCAAGTTCACTCTATTCGACTTACTTCAAGGTATTTTCCCGTTTTCGATTTGGAAGATTCCCACAAAGCAAGACAAACATTCTTACAATAATATATCAAAATTTTACCTAAACAACTAATACAAATTATGAATCCATACTAAAACTCTTGTTTTGGTCGAAAACTATAAATAAGCTATAAAGAATAAAACATAACATTGTCTTCCCTGACGTTGAAATCGCGTCATTCGGTAATCAATAACTGTTATAAATAATCCGATATATTGCTTTCCTTCACATTAACATGTTTTACCATCAATCTAACATTCCATAAAAGTCAATAGAAATTAAACTAATCTATAACCGGCTTACTAATTAAAAAATGTATATGGTCATATGCATAAATCAGAACAAAACACGTGTGGGAAACGCTGTAGGTGTAAAAAACCATCACTATGCCATTAGACACATTTGACTGCCTCGTTGGCGCAGTGGTAGCGTACGTGACTGCTGTCCATGAGGTCTCGGGTTCGAATCCTGGGTCGGACCAAATGTTTGTATGATCTGCAATCTGTTGTTTCGGAGTTTGGGTGTTTTCTATGTATAATATGTATGTATTTACAAAAAAAATGTATTTATGTATTCATATCAGTTGTCCCCATAATACAAGCTCTGCTTAGTTTGGTACTAGATGGCAAAGTGTGTTAAATGTCCGAAATATTAAAAAAAAATTAAAAAGGAGACATTTTTTAACTTTTTATTGTATATGACTTAAACGTTTAATTGATGGTCAGATCTTTTATGTTTAATGAACCAATATATTCACTTTTATTTTCAGTTATCTTTTAATCCGATAAATATTTTAAGGTAATTTTTTTTAACTTATTTTATTCCCTAACTGATCCTCGTGCCTACTTTATTGAGCGTCAAACAACAGCGTTCTAAGCAAATCCCACTACCGTGAAATAGATATTTTCATTTTTGGAGTTTACATATAGCATATGATACTCACAAATAATGTATTTTATTAGTAAGATAATTTTCAAAAATCCTTTCAGTAGATCTAGCGCGTACTACCTCACAAACTCACAAACTTGACCTCTTTATAACATGTATAAGTATAGATGACAAATTCCACTAGTTTAACATCTCATTTCTGAGTGTTCTTGGAAGTTTTTCGTCTATCAGCTCCAGTTCATCTATGATGCTTAGTCCCAGAGTCCTATTATCGTACTTTTTCCTGACATTAGTACAATAAATATGCCGTGAACATCGTAATAAAGATGCGGTCAGCTGATGAGTTGAACGACCGCTGGAGGTGGTTGACCCGCTAATGGAGAGTCCAAACCTATTTACTGATGACAGCTCGATGATAGTGAAACCACGACAAGTGTTTATAAGGATAAAAAATAGTCTTATTTTTTCCAATATTGCTATATAAATATAAATATTTAGATAACGGTTGGTGAATACGAAATTTTATATGTACTTTATTTGTTTGACACCCTATATTTTCATACAATTAACGTGGTATATAAGGTCTTACGGATAGTGGTTTGTAAATAATAAAAAAATATGTTAAATATTTTCATAGAAAATACTGAGTTATTTTAAAATAATATCCGTAAAATAAAGTCCATACAAAAGTTAATTAGGGCATAGACATTTATTATCAAATTTACTAATATTGACAGTCGTTTCTTCTCTTGTGAAAGTTAATTTTCCATGCCTCGGCTACATTTTTTTCATTTCTTGTCTTGTCACAGGTTATAATAAAATAAGTAACTTTAAATAACTAAGAGCTAAGAATCACGTACAAGAACTTCCACAATCATATGTAAACAAATCTATGAACTTGAACTGATTGAGGCAATCGTGTTTTAAAATGTTAATAAAATACAATATAGCAGCATTTCCTTAATCATGAAATGATTCAAACGATCTCGTGGCAGCTGCCTTGCCTTATAAGCAATCAGCGTGACTTACTTATACGGCAGGTGAGAAAAATACTAATTAACAAGTCATTGAACCTCTTTGTAGTAACATCAAGTTAAGATCGAGTGAGTGAAGTGAGTGCGAGAGCGGAGGCCTGATGATGCAGAAGCATCTCACTAGGCCGCCATGGAGTGGGTCACCATGCTGTATTGTCTGCCTTCGCAATGAGTATGGTGACCACCACTTTTGGATTCTGCTTACACTTACCATCAGGCAGAGTAGAGTTACTTTGGCAGGCCTATACATAAAAAATATAATTGTTTATTGCTATAAAATCGTAAGGACGTTTGGAAAGAATAGCGAACCTGAAATACGGAGGCGTATTGGTATGGCAAAAACTACAATGACCTAGTTGAGCGAAACTTGGAGGAATCGTCACATAACCCACCGGTCTAAAATACACCTGGTCCATAGACTCGTCTTCTCTATTGCTCTGTATAGTGCAGAAACGTGGACTTTCAAAGCCGCAGATAGGCAGACAATCGACGTTTTTGAGATGGCTGCTGGCCTCGCATGCTGCGAGTGCCATGGAGGGCCCACTGCACCAACATATCTATTCTCAAGCAACTTAAGATAAAAAACAATCAACGTCTATTCACAACCTGCCTACTAAGAATACTGCAGAACTTTGGCCATATTGCACGCAAGGACACCAGCAATTTAGAACGTCTTATGGTGACTTGTAAAATCGAAGTGAAAAGACACACAGGTAGAAATTCCAAACGATGGTCGTACCAAATATCGGAAGAACTAAGAATATCCACCAAGCTATAGAAGGGAACCGACGGAGTCAACCGGTTGACAGAATCAAACGGAGTCACGTTCCTCGTCAGTGAGGGCACGACTAAATAGAGAGAGAGAGAAAGAGAAAATGAAAAATTTTATTTATAAAATTCCGTTCTTAGATATACTTCCTGACGTGTTTTTGTTCACAGCGCGGATCCTAGTTACCATATCGTTATATTAATGGACTTAAAATCTTTCTTGAAAATAGAATTACCAAATCCAAAAAAAACATTTTTTTTCTAATTCTAGAATAACCAAAACTAGACCGAGAAAGAAACAAATAAATTCTTATTTTTTTTAATAGTCATAAATATCTAGTGTATAGGATACATACACATATATGTTTCTTATATCTTCAATATACACATAGAGGATAAATGATAAACGGTGCCCTACATTCTTATTCGTAAAGGGCTATTATGCCAATTGGACATAACCCCTTGTAATGATTTCGTCATCAACTGAAATAAATAGTCGTGTCAGACAGCTTTCTGTCCCTTACATCGCCCACTGGGCTTATAAATCAAAGCCCACAGCGCAATCAAATGTTACAAGTACAAATCTGAAATGTAGCGACTGTTTCACTGTTGAAATATCATTATTATGGTATTCATATTTCGTAAAAAGGGGTTTATATGATAAAATATAAACACAGATTATCTCCTAATCTGTAAACTGGGTATGAAAGATCTTACCAAAAAAACCTTTTTGTATTTTAACAGGTCAGTTTCTTTGAATTTGAAAGCTCGTTAAAGAGGAACTGTACAGGTATCGACATGTTCAGAAAAAAGAAAATCTAAAGTTGTTGGGGGAGTATTTTTGTGCCTCCTTCCAAAATTTTAAAAATATATTACAAACATGTGAATTTAATAAAAACCTTTTAAGGTTTAATCGTCAAATGGCTCCAAACATACAGTAATTTTGTTAATGATCTGTCTGTAAGTTTGGTTTCCATTAGTATTATACCATTAAGTCACATTAGGACTACTGTTATTCCAAATAACGATTATTAAATTGGCTAACCGGTTATACGAGACGTCATGCTTTCGCAGTATATTTTCATTCGGATATAGCGAAAAAGGCAAAACGATTTTCAATACTTTCTAATCACCATCATTTAGGCGCAAAACACTTTCTTACGTTGTTTGGATATCGATTAGACTTTACGTAATATACACAAAAGCTAAATACATAGAAAATGAAAGGACTTATATACACATTACTTAATTTTACTTGTCATTGGAGATAGTTCAGTAGAGATGGCAGACGAATTTGATCGAGTATTAACGAAAGCTATTTTGCTACAAATATGTAGAAGAAACTTATACCCCAGATCTAAAACTTTAGGTTAAATAACAAAATATCTGTCATGGTTTATAACTAGGCCAATAAAGATGTTTCTCGGGTTCAGATAAGTAGTTAGGCCTCCAAGAGTGGAGTAGTGGATAGTACTAGTGGAGACTAGTACAATAAAAAATTGACAAACTTTTCCTATGTTCCGAGTATTCATAAGTACTGATAACCGTGAACCACCCAATTCGGTATGCTCGTTCATGTTTGCTAGACTTTTCTGTAAGCCTAGCATGAAACGTTACTCCTTAAATTATATTCTTTGATCAGAACCAAACAAGTACAACTTGAATTTACTCTTAATTAAATAAATATGCTTTTTTTAAAGTACATTATGTACATACAAAGACCTAAACTCCGAAACAAATATTTGCAAATCATACAAACATTAGGTCTGACCCGGGAATCGAACCCGAGATCTCATGCATAGCAGTTGCGTGCGCTACCACTGCGCCAACGAGGCAGTTATAATAAATCAAATCAAGCAAGCAAGTCTTAAAAAAAAATAAGTAACTACTACGAGATAAAACAAGATATAAAATTTGATACCACAAATATATTATATTGGAGAAATTGGAGAGGCCTATGTCCAGCAGTGCATTGCGATAGGCTGATGATGATGATGATGATGATATATAAAATTTTCAAGTAGGTACCTTTAAAATACCATACTTCTGTGTTTCAACTATCATACACTGTAATGTCCTATTTACTAGTTAGCACGCTGCATTGTTCGGTTGCAATGTAGCCCAATTACTGAGTGACAGGGCAATGTCCGGTCGCGGTTTGTGGTTGAACATAGAAACTGCACACAATCCCGCGATATATTACAGTCATTTTTGCCTTTATTACTTCGGTAAGAGAAATATTTAAGAGAGTGAGCTAAAAATTTGATGTATTTGTGTCTTTAATGCTTACTGCTAGTGCTTATTCGAGGTGTTTTTACACTTTTTATATTTTGATTTCAACTTGGAGTTGTTGTCGCCTTTTTTATGTAATTGGTTGCGATTTTTACTGTTTTTTTGTGTGTGTGTTTGTTTAGTCACTTGTTTCAGGTTATCTATATATAAGCAATACAAGGCAAAGGCCTATTAGATACCAGTTTTAAATCTATTTTAACTGCAGACTTTAAGGTCTCAATGTTTTTTACCCAACTACCAAAAAGTCAGTAGAAAAGGCAGTTTTGACAGTATGTACATATCTTCTATCGTAGCGCCCAAACCATTGAACCAATTGTAATGGATAAGGTATCAGCAGAGGCGTGATTATCGCCCTAGTGACGCAGGACATATAGATATAATCAAAAGCTTTATATACTTTTTGAAACTTTTTCTTGTTACTTTAATTAATTATGTAGGTAAGTTATTAACATTAATAGTAATGTTTTACATAGAAAGTGTCGCGTGTACTGCGGATTTCCTTTCCAGGTCGCTTAACCCTTTAACTAACGAGTTTTATGTTCAAGTGACCAGAAAAAGATTATTTTTTAATATATTCATATATAGTAATGGAAATTTACTATTTTGTCTCAGTTACTAAGTAATTGCTTACTAAAAGAACTATAAAAGTAGCTTTATCTGAAGCACTAAGAGTGCATTTTCAATGAGTGGAAAAATATTTTAAACGGACATATTTGCTTGTTTACTTTGCATAAGACTTTGATCACGATCGATGGAGACCATTTCATGAATGTTTAAAACGTAGATCGATTAACTGCCTTCGCATGCAATCCTCGAAAATTACACGGACAAAAACGTATTGTTGGTTTACAGATAGTTTTAAAAAGGAAAGCAACGAATTTTGTGACTTGATTAAAGTATATATTTTTGAACAAAAAACATCTGGGTTGGTGTCGGTAGTGAACAGAATTATCTTTTTGATTTTTTTAAAGCTCTTGAGCCAATGTGATCTTTAGACTAACACATAACATTATAGAAACAGCCTTGAACGGTCTTCAGTTGGATACTTTTTTGTTGACTACACGGTTGGCCTAGTGGTTTCAGTGGTCGACACACCGCTTTCTACTGCGCCAAGAGTTGTGGGTTCAAATCCTACATGGAACAACACTTTGTGTGATCTATAAATTGTTGTTCTAAGTCTGGGTGTACTTTGTGTCCGTTTCCTGAATGTTTGTAAAGATCCCCGTGACACAGGAATGTATATTCCTAATGCGAGAGAGGACTTTAAGAAAAAAAAAAGAATTATGTATTTCTTCCATCATCAACTCGATCACAAAATACAGCTATATATGGGGTTCTTTTATAGCCTTTCACTATGTAAATATCACAGAATGTTTTATTAAGTACATTTTATTTAGAAAAGTAAGAAATTAAAAACATACATTATTCAATTGTGTGTAAAGTAGTGAAAGTTTCATGTAAATCCGTTTAGTATTTTAGAGCGATTTTTGTTTTTCTTTTACGATATAAATAAACATAAGTTTATAAATGGTTTCACATATTTAAATTTTTTGCAAGTAGTCTTGTTTAAAGTTTACCTACTTAGATATATTTTAGCTTGAAAAATAAAACAGTAACTCATTTTTAAATGGTTGTTTGTAGTATTTTTGTTTAAATGATAATAGATCATTTCCCAAATACTTCGAAATACACGTTAAGGCCTCGACCCCGGTTATCATGAACATCTATTGGCAATAATTATTGGGAAGTCAGTGCCCTGGAATATTCTATGAACTAGTTTTATCCAATTCAGTTCACCCTCAGATAAAACCGGTTGAACTAGTAGCCGACGCCAAATAATCTTGGAAATAATAATAAAACCTAGGGTGATAATGGTTCGTTTGCCTAGAATTCTCTTCCTTCGATGGATACTCACTATTGACTTAAGCTGTCGGTAACAACCCCAAGTATACGAAACTATAATTAATAACAGAACAATCCTACTCTCAAGGCAAGTTGAAGTGGAGATGAAACAATAACAGTATCAGTAGCTAAGTGAAATTTCAAAAGCTTTGTTCAGCAATACTTGTCGGAAAGCATTTCTTTGTTGAGTGCTAAATTAATTCTTTCCTCTTTGTCAATGTTCCCTTTGTGACCTACGGATGCATGAGATGACGGGTAAAGGGCTTGTCGAGAATGAACGACAGATTTCTTTAACTGTTTTTCATTCAATGTTTAAAGAAAAACTTGTAAATACATGGATTGAAAAATAAATTTTTAACCTTTCTATTAGATATTTTGTAATGAAAAGTACCAACTAGAAACTTTACTCTTAATTTCCAATTCAGATTAACATATATGAATCGATAACAACCGCAATTTACTGGTATTTATAATAGTTTAGTTTAATAACGTTATTTTAAATAAAATATTAAACAATAACAATGAAAGTAAATATTCAAATATAAGATGATCGTGGAATTAGCAGATTCTCTACAAAATTTTTTTTAATACCCTTAAGCATTTTAAATGACCCTTGAAACTGACAAGGTCCATTGGCTACTGTATAAGAAAGTCAAGATGCGCTTATCATCAACGATTTATAAAAAAGCCGTGTTTAATGATCTCTTTGACACTGGTAACATAATTATCCTCTTCCTTTTGCGATGGCATTTCAAATTATTGACACTACAAGAAATCTAATCCGGGGAAAATTGCAAAAGTCCGGAATGGATACTGCGTAGATAAATCTCCACAATGGTGAATTGCATTTTACTCAGCCATTTTTGGGTATAATTTTGCTTTGTTAGTTGTTAAAAGTAGTCTTTACTTGATAAAAGAGCTATGTCTTAAGGCCGTGATATTTACATCAGTCGAGCTTATGCTCATTCTATCACATTCTTTTAGTGTTAACAGACATATACCATTCTTACGTATGTTTGTCTGCTTTCTAAAAGATGCTATAGAATATTCTAAGAAGGCTCGCTGCTTGATGTAAATGGCATTACCGCGCGAACAGGTGCATCTTCGTGAGAATTCTAGTTCTCATTCTTGTTCGTTGCTATTTTGGTGTAAACGCTGAAAACGAGTTTTATTTTACACTAAAAGATTAAAAAATAATGGTCTTTTTTTCCGCTGCATCTCTCTATTCTTTTAGTCTAAACCAACCCAGAATTTATGTAAGAATGTGCCTCTGTGGCACAGTAGTAGCATTTGCTGCTACTGTGCTTGAGGTTTTGGGTTCGGGACAAATTTTCGAATGATTTGCAAATATTTGTTTCGGCGTAAGGGTGTTTTCTGTGTATAATATGTATGTATTTACAAAAAAGTATATATGCATTTCCATCAGTTGTCTAGTACCATAGTACCAGCTTAGTTTGGGACTAGTGGCATTGTGTATCAGATATCAGAAACAATAAAGTTAAGTTTCTATTGGTTTCGGTTAACTAAATGTATTATATAATTTATATAATACTTCCTCTACGACACCCTTTGGGATTAAGTTTCCAAAGTATATATTTATGAAAATGTACAGTATATTCGTATAATGCACCTTATTAATTCGTCCTGTCTGAAGTCGCCTCTTTCTTTGTAAGCTCGAGACAACAAAGGAATCTAAAAGGTCTGATTTATCACTTCGTAGTCGTATCTACATTGGGGTCACAGTACTTTGCTCTGCAAAGCATTGCATGTGCCAATATTTCTTGCACTTAAGGAAATATATTCGGATGTGTCTATCCGTAATACCGGGATTATCTAGTAGTTGGGATCCGATGGGTCTTTTATTTCAAGGAGGGAGGCGTTCTGTTCGCGACAGTCGCAGTTATCACAGACTCATACAGAGCGATGTTTTTCACCGATATTGTTACACTTGTTAGAGAACGTGGAGACTACGAGAGTTTGTCAAAGTTCATTAATTTTAACTCTTTTAATTTGCA
The DNA here is from genome assembly GCA_003709505.1 of Hyphantria cunea. NCBI lineage: Eukaryota > Metazoa > Arthropoda > Insecta > Lepidoptera > Erebidae > Hyphantria > Hyphantria cunea. The sequence continues at coordinate 593,689 of PKRV01003243.1, read as the reverse complement.
TCTGATTATAATTCGCTTCGGGTTCAGAGACAGTTTAACTTTCGTCTAGAGTTTGTGAGTTTGTGCTTGGTTTGTGTTGGCTGTGTATGAAAATAATTAAAACATGAATAGAATTAGTTAAAAGTTCAAAAAAAGGTATTTTAAGTTGTCTAGTTTTGAATGTAATTGTTGAAGTGATTGCTACTATATCGTAGCGTGTTTGTGTATACTTAAATACACAACTCATTCGCCTCCTAAGTGTTTATCGGTTTTGAATTTCAGCTAGACCTAATTCAAACAGAAAATTGACACTTGCTCTAATAAATAAATTATCGAACAATATTATTTTGTACACGAGTTTTACTGATTTTGCAGTATTTCAGATTAGCTTAAACATTTTGTTAATGTTAAGAATATGTAATTGTAATTCTTTAACTGTAAGTAACTGTTTGTGAAGTAGGTTTCTCCGTAGAAAGGAGGCTTAGGCATAATGTATCACACTTATGCGTATTCGTTAAAAAAATAGAGTTACATTAAGCAATGTATAAATTGGATAATGCAGTATCATGAAACGTAAGGATCTTAACAAGTTCTTGACTCGCGAAGTCGTTTATTGAACTCACTACGCACCAGTAACGAGCACATGCGTAGGCGGGTTGATTTCTTAGAATAATATGATGTTGGGGGTTCCGACCCTTATGTTTACTGCTCATGTATCGAATTGTTAAAATTTATTTGTAACTGTTTTATATATGACAACTGAGAAATTAAGCAATACAATGCTGCTAGTGCTAGGGTTTTTTTCCCGTGAATTTTAACTTGGTAACAACATCATGATATAAGCTATTTTTCATTTTAACCTTGTTAAAGTTTTAGTATTTTAATTTGTTATTTATTTGTAGATGTTCAATCGCAAACATTTCTTACGTGAAATTCCATTTATTTGTTAATATGAAATAAGATTCTAAGAATATAAAACATTAAATCTAAGACACTCACCGCACTAGAATTATTTTTTTGTGCTTAATTAATTTTATTTTTGTACCATATTAATTGAACGCCATCTAGTCCCAATCTAAGCAGAGCTTGTACTTTGGATACTAGACAACAGATGTAAATACATTTATCTTTTGTAAATGTGTACATATTATACATAGAAACACCGAAATAAATGTTTTTGTAGATCACACAAATACTAAGTCCAACTCAGGAATCGACCGCAGACCTTCACGCACAGCAATAACATACGCTATCACTACGCCACCGAGATACTCTTGTATATTTTTTACCACATTGTAAATTACACTAGTTAAGATTCTCAATGTGCTAAAGTTATTTAATCTTGTGATATATTTATGACAATACCAACAAAATACTTCCATCAAATCAGGGGTTACCGTATTGGCTTGTCTCCAATAACCTTTTGTTATGTAATCTCTTTGTTAATAAACACGTTTATTACGTAAATTCGCTTTGTTTTTCGACTAAAGCTGGGTAATTAATTTGATTACAGAGTATGTTCAATTGTTACAGTAATCTTTCCTTTCGCATTGTTATTAAAGTGACTAATATTTGACAATAAGTCTATGATTTGTCTCAATAAAGAGTCTTAACTTATGTACAGTTTTGTTTTATTTTATTTTTTATATTTAAGCTGCCAAAATGACTCTGCCCTGCCTGATGGAAAGCATGAGCAGAATCCAAGGGTGGTGGTCACCATCCTCAATGCGAAAAAGAACAATGCAGCATGGTGACCCACACTATGGCGGCCTGGGGGAAGGGGGATAGGGGGCGTTGGATTGGGGTATGGGCCTCCGGTATCCTCACTCACTCGATGAAACACAGCGTAAGCGCTGTTTCACACCGGTTTTCTGTGAGGCCGTGGTATCACTCCGGTCGAGCCGGCCCATTCATGCCGAAGCGTGACACTCCCACGGTAGATTACGTATAAACAGGAAATATTATTAGATTTCTTCCTTCTTTGACTTTTTTTATTATCGCTATTTTAATTATCGCGATAAATGTAATAGTCAATCTCTCTCTCTAAGAATCTAAGTATCTCCATGTCATGTTTCATTAAAATCGGTGCAGCGGGTTAGTCGCCGAAGTATAACCGACATAGAGTTACTTTCGAATTTCTAATATTACTATGAACAATTTATAGTTTATTTTTCTTTAGGTACGGAGATTTTTGCATTAATATAATACCATACATACATACAACACACATACTACAATAAAGATTATTTAGATTCCAAGCAATGATGTAAATCCAAGCCAATCCAATGATTAGCGTAGCCAAATAAACAATAGAAATATAAACAAGAAACTGTTCAGGTATTTTTATTGGTTTAGATATTTATTGATATAAATTTATTACCCATAATCAGTCTTCGTTATGACCATGTGAGTGATTTATTGATACTATCCTATCTGTTGCGACATTTTTATTGTATCATTTGAGTTCCATGAACTATTACGAAATTATGACGCACTCTGCAAGATGACACGTGTTTTATAAACAACCAGCAACAGTTTGACTAACTCAGTGGCGCAGTGTTAGCTTATGCGACTGCTGGGTTTCAGGTCTCGGGTTGGATTCCCGGGTCGGACCAAATGTTTGTATGATCTGCAAAAGGAATTTGGGTGTTTCCTATGTATAATATGTATGTATTTACAAAAAAGGTATGTATGTATTTATCAGCTGTCTAGTACCCATAACCACAGGCTCTGCTTAACTTGGGACTAGATGGCGTTGTGTGTTAGTTGTCCGAAATATTTATTTATTTAGTTAGGTTATTATTCTATATTTATTTTATATGAGCCAGTTCGTAATTTGTTAGTCTAGGCTCTATTGCCATCTGCATTCACATCACCAATAGCGTCACTAGTACATTGTCCACATTATACTTGGCTGCCACGATCTGAAAGCTTGTCTTTGTAGAATACCAAAAAAAAAACTTCAATTCTACATCTAAATATGTGTACCTGCATAATCTGTTTACAACATTCACCTAAGACGATTTATTAACTCGCTCTACCGGCATGATTCTGCTTCTAAGGGTAGCATTAATATTATCAGGAGAGATTAAATTCACTTTCTAACAGAGAAATTCCTATGTCTATAGGCAGTAGAAGTAAAAATATACCTTAAAAAACACTCCTCTAAAAGTCCTGAATAAATATATACAGGTGGAGTTAGTAAAAAATGTGCTAACCGTGTTTAAAAGAGTAACCATGTACTAATAGCACTGTCCGACCGCAGCTGGCTACATAATTGTGATCTTCTCGATACAATACACACTACATACGCTTTGAGTACTATATATGTATGTATGCGTACATATATAGTACTCAATGTATGTAGTGTATAGGTCCACTTGTAATAAAATAATTTCTGTAACTCAAAGCTACCCCTGTGTTCCACGGGGGTGCAACTAGTGATTCTAAATTAAAATCGATTGTTCGTTGGGGTGAGAACATTTGTTTACGTTACACTCCCCTACGCATTTCTTAATGGTAATTTAACTTCTTTATGAGGGACATTCATACAGTAATAATATACCGCTGTACAATACAAGGCTCCAAAATATTATACTACTTTAATGCTACCTTCTATATAAACATAATCAAATGTGGTTCTTTGTTTGGTAAGTGCACGGACGCATTGATTTCGCTTTTCTTTATATTATTATCGACTAGCAAACCGCGCAGGCTTTGCAACTGTGTCTTAGGAATTCTCGATTGTTCTTCAATATGTACGTTTTATTATACACGTAAACCTTACTTTTGAATCGCTCTTTCTCTTGGTAAAAACCTCATTTAAATTGCTTAATTTTAAAGATTTAAATGCACAAAAGTGAACAGTTATTTCAATTTTAATATACTGTATAGATGTACAATAAAAAGTTGTTAAAAATACAAAAGTAGAGGTACGTACACAGCGCAATAGCTGTTTCAAACCGGTATTCTGTGAGGCCGCGGTATCACTCCAGTCGAGCCGGTCCATTCGTGGCGAAGCGTGGCTCTCCATGGTAACGCTTACTAATATTTACTACAAAATATTTTACTATGTCGGTTATGATATTAAAATGTAACCTATGTCCCTAAAGTAACGTAGGAAAAAAACGTCCACAGGCCAGGTGGAGCGATGATTTGCGCAAGACGGCTGGCAGGACGAGAAGCCATAGATCGAACTAAGTGGCGTGAAATTGGAGAGGCCTATGTCCAGCAGTGGACTGCGATAGGCTGATGATGATGATGTCCCTAAAGTTAAAGCGTAATAGACGTACAGACACGGTATTAGCATAGATTCAATACGATAATTGCATATGAAGAAAAGTAAAGTAAGTGAAGCCACGTTATGATAATAAATGAGACAATGTCATCCTCCACAAAATCTGAGACACGATAGTAAATCCGTCTCTCAGTTGCGCCTACAACTAGCTATTTCAGTTTAATAATAAAACCATTAAGTGCTTCTTCCATTTACGTAAACTTATAAAATAACTCCAGTATAAACTAAGTGTATGAAGTATCAACGTGTGCATAACGAAAAACAGTCCTAAACAATAGTGTGAATACTTTACAGAACTAGAATTTTCCATTCAAGCCTTGCGCCACTTAAGACCTTTTGACATTGAGGTTTATATGTACTTTTAGAACAATATAAAGCTATTTTCTCAAGTTCAGACGATTTTTTTCTGCATTCATACATAAACATGTCTAGTTTACACTTCCTTTTTCGTAATAAAACATGTCTAGATCAAAGTAGTGAAACGAGAATTAAATTAAACTAATAATACTACATAAAAGCTGGGTTTCTCTGCATATGGGTTATTAAATACCTTTTATTCATTTATTCTTTTAAAATACACATAGCACACTCATTAACGTAGTTTTCGGTGGTTTTTAGATATATATATTAGGTTTAAAATTGCATATGATTCATCTGTATAATTTGTGAGCGTTTACGGAGGCCATAATATATTTATGTAGGTACACTAGTTCTGTTTTGATTTATACAACTAGTAGGCGTTCAGTCCGTCAGTTGAATTATTTCACCCATTGGTGCAATGAATATATCTTTCTGCAACTTGTACATGTAGCTAGGTATTGATGAGTATCTATTTTATCCATACTAATATTATAAAGAAGTAAAGTTTCTAAATTTGTTTGTATGGTTGAAGAGGGTAATCTTCGGAAGTACTGATCCGACCCTGTGAATTTCTTTCCGTTACAGAAAGCGACACCGAAGGCGTGAAAAAAAGTTCAGTTAAAATTAATAGTATTTGTAAATCAATTCGAAGAAAAGCGGACGGTTAACGCCTAATGAAATGGACTCGGGTCGTCTAGTAAATACTATCGGTGATGTTCTCCTAGCCGATCACGGCCACGGCGGCCAGTCTCAACGGAGACCAGCCAACTATGCAGGAGATGCTACGCGAACACAGGTGCACTCTCTGTTCCTTCTCTCTCATAATCCGTAGATGGGACGGTTAACCAACACGATAGGGGAGAGATCAGGCGCAGGACCGACCGGTTTACGTGTTCTCCGAGGCACGGGGTTTCAGATTCCAACTTCCAAACTCCGAGTTGTTATTAAGTATTTATATAATCAGAAAATCTCAATAACATTTTCGGGGACCGACCCGGGATTTGAACGCGCGACATCTTATTTGGCAGTCGCATACTTCAACCGCTAGACCAACGAGGCAAAATTACTATCTATATAGTTTCGCCAAATTACACTCCACTGCTAGACAATAGGCCCTTCCCAATTGTACACCACTCGGTTCGATCCTCGCCTACTCGTTCTAAGTATATGCAATGAAGCTAAGCTACGCCTAATTATATGAAAAAAAAATCGGTTCTAGTGCGTGCCTACAGCAATCTTTCGCTACCCTAAAGGAAACAGAAATCTGCTGATCCTACTGTATGTTGTTTCATGAGTAAACTGATATATATTATGCCGCTACCCTCTTTTACAGTTATTACGAAATATAGTGTAAATAAAAGTGTATTGATCCCTGTATCACTTTTCTTACTTATAAAAATAAGGGGTCAACTTATACTGGCGTTAGTTGTTCCAAAACCAATTATATATACTAAAATTCACTCGTTACTAGTAGCGTATATAACATGGCCTATTAGTCAGACATGTTACAATAACAGTCTTTGTTTCATGTCACGTGCAAGTTGGAGCACGTTTCAACGTGGTCCCGTGAATGTTATCAAATATACATTTATATATATAGGTAGTAGCTATAACTCTTTGTGTTAGTATTTCTTAATATGTACATGATTAATACTGTTAAGGCTATCGGCTATATCGCAATGTATCTTATTGCACTATAAATGTAGTAATTATTTTATTATGTAATTGAATTCAATGCGGTTGTTTGAATGTATGTAGTGGGTCTTACTAGTTGGCTACAGTGGTTAATATGTATTATCATCAATATCAAACCAATTTTACATTCCACTGATAAACATAGGCATCGGAAAGGAGGGTTTGGCCTGCTGTACCATGCTGGTCAGATGGGCTAGTATGGGGTTTTGTTTCTTTTTTTAATTCAAATCAAATCATCTCTTACATGGTTAAGATCCTCTAGAACTATGCTCATTAAGCCATAAATAATAAAATCGAAAATATATAAAATTAAAAAAAGATGTTTTATGAATTACACTCCCTAATTATTAAAACAATTTCCTTTCCTCTGCCTACCACCATAAAAAAACTGGTAAAAGAAGTGTTGTAAATACCGTAGGCCTATACCGATAAGATTAGTAAAACATAGCCAACGGCCCGCGGACCTTTCTTTCCTTTCCCATCTTAAAACTAAAATATCTTCGAAGAAGGGTTACGGGCTTTCGAAAATTTCAGATTCTCACAGAGCAACAGTACGTAATAAATTACATAGAATATAATTACTCTAATAAAAAGTTCCAAACCCTCATAACATGATTGAAAAGACCCCACTCAATAAATGTTAATGCTAAAAATATGAAGCAATATAGTGAGTGTTTGAAAAAAATCATGGAAGCGTATAATGTTCCCACGGGGCAGGAACACCCGACATGAGTAGACACAGGGCATCAAATGGGGAGCTAAATATAATCAACCCGTATCATTACTTCGACGTTTTCATTATTATATTACTGTTTTGTACACATAGACAATGAAAAATAAACATTATTTTGGTTACATTTGTATTGAGAATTACCATTAAATATATTTATTATAAGTTATATGTACTTTTAGTTCGTGAAACTAAGATCTTTTGGTTTCCTTAAAAAAAAACGACTTCCGCACTATGAATATTCCTGTGTTATACTGCACACGTTGATGAACCGCTCACATTCTTTGTGACACACCCAGGCTCAGAAAAACAATCAATACTTTCATACTAATATTATAAAGTCGTATTTTATTATATATTTGTCTGTCTGTCACGCTTTCACGGATAAACCTCTTCACGGATTTAAATTAAATTTGCCATGGAGATACATTATTTTTTAGGAAGGACATAGGCTGGTTTTTACCGCGATAACTGATAGCCAGTCTAATAAATAATTTAAATCAATTCATATATTACGGTAATTTTTATCGGTTAGCTCAGAGAATCTGACTGAACTTAAGTCAGATTTTCTGATCCCCGCCTTTCTTAAAAAAAAGTATAGTATTAACAAAGGTAATTTTATTATATTTGCATTAGAAATATGCTACATGTAATAAATTAAGGGAAATAAGAAAAAAATATAGTCTACAGAATATAGACAAAGGAAAGCTATTGTGTCTCCTGAATTCCACGAGTGTCTGCTTGCTAATTTTCCCTTCATTCCATAAAAAGGGCGTTTATGAAGTTATAGATGGTTATGTGGACTTTATGGTTATGAATCAAACACATGATTATCAATATTTTTGTACCCTTAGTATCCCCAGACACTGGGGTGTTACCCTAGTATGGATGAAATACTATTCAATAATGAGATAATCCGATTTATTTAACCTGTTGTAATATATCATTGATCTGTTCTGTAAAATAAAGTTATTGTCTAACTGTAAAAAACAATTCTATTCAAATACTTGAAATATACTGGAACAATCATATCACCCTTCAGTTCCATAAATCAAATCTCTCACAAATAAATCAATAAACTGATTAATATTTTACAACTTGGATCGACTAAGCAAAAATCGAGTGTAGGCGATGAATTATTCCTCACGCAAGTGTGCTCAAATGTTCTTGGCACAGTTCCAGGAGTCCATCGAGCCTTTGTCTGTCTGTCTGTCTGAGTCTTTGTTTGGGTTCGGGTATGAGGACATCCTCCCACATTGTCGGCCTTCGCAGTTTATGTTAGTCATGATGCTTAATGTGTTTATTAGCTTCGTCATTACATACGAGTGCTGACGTCTCGACTGCAGTACATACATTGTAATTAATGTTTCTGAATGCTAGAGATAATTGTGGACCATCAAATATTGAAGCGACTCAGATCGAATCTTTTTAGATTCGGAGCGTTTTAATTGTTTTTTAATCCCTGACGCAAAAAGAGAGGTTTTATAAGTTTTATATCAATCTCCCTCTCTCTCTGTGTATGTGTCTCTGTTTGGGTGTATCTGTTTGTGGCATCTTAGCTCTCAAACGGATGCACAGATTTCGATGCGGTTTTTGTTATTTGAAATCCAGTCTCCTTGCGGTGGTTTGGTTAATATCGGTCCAGCAGTTTAAAAATATCTGCTCTTTTTCAAAATAATGTAAGGCATTTTTGGAGTATAAGTTACTCGAATAAGTGCTTGCGTAGTGTTTTTCTTAAATATTTAATATTTTAGCTTGTTTAAATATAAAATCAGAGAAATAATTTATAAAGTAAGCATAGATTCAAAAGATAAATAAACGGTTGTAATATTTAAGATTTCATTTGTATCTTGTTTTCTTTTCTTTCCTGAATATTTATATATTTTTTTTTTTTCTTATTTTTTTTTCTTATTTTTTTTTCTTATTTTTTTTAAAAAGACAACTCCCGCATTAAGAATATACATTCCTGTGTCGCGGGGATCTTTACAAACATACATGAAACGGACACAAAGTACACCCAGACTTAGAACAACAATTTATGGATCACACAAAGTGTTGTCCCATGTAGGATTTGAACCCACAACACTTGGTATAGTAGGAAGCGGTGTGGCGACCACTCCAACCACTAGGCCAACCGTGTAGTCAATAAATATATGAACCAATAATAGAAAATCGAATCTAATATTGTAATTCCAATCCAATCACGATATTCTGTAAGGTCTATAGATAGACTATCAGTTCGATGGCTACGATTTGACCTGAATTCTCGGGCAACTCTTCAAAACAGACAATATAACTCTATTGTTCTGTAGCGATAACTGTATATCTAGTCTCAGCATCTACATCTTGAAGTGAACGGCTTTTTTCAATGTCTTACACAATTTCAGCCCACCTCAACATACCTCGAAATTATTAACATCATTGTAATGCTACATGTAGATATATCGCTGAAAGGTTAAACAGCATACGAAATGAAATTTGATGCCTTGGCTTAAAGAGGTATCGAGATGAGCTGCCCCTGTCAGGACCGCTTTGTCATGCTAATTTGTAACCGGATCGCTGCCACCGAATTCATCAAATACCTGTTGATCCAATACTTCACAGTTTGAAAATGTCTTAGACCTTCTGAATCGATCTTCGATAATCTAGAGCCAATAGACTTGTTTCCCCGACCTTTATTAATTAGCTAAACGGTCTTATCCCTAACCTGAATTGAAAGGCTGAAATTGCTTTAATTTAGAGATTTATATGCTTTTGAACTCAAAACAAGCTCTAAGCGAAATCATATATGAATACTGGAATAGATTGAACTGTTTTGACGGGGGATCTTTTAATATGCAAAAAGCAATTGGAAACTACACTGTCTTTTGTAGTGCAAATGCCATACTGTAGCAATGCTACATCGTGATTTGAAACAATCTTTAGTAACTATTGACCGATCCCGGAATGGTTTTCATCATCATCATCTAATTCTTTTTTCATTTGAAGAGCTTTACCCCTACTAGTTGTTTACGTAGGCCAACTTCGAAAGCTTTCTTTCCCAAAATATAGTGCATACGTTTTTCACCATTCTGTAGCTCCTAATACTTAACGTAAGAGAAATAAAATGCTACTGAATATTTATATTTTTAACGCCGTCCAGTTCCAAACTAAGTAGAGCTTGAAGTAGACTATTGATATAAATATATATACATATTTTCTCTAAATAAATACATATTACACATAGTGAGGCGAGGCACTCATAGTCCAGTTGCACTCGGTGATTAAAAACACTCACCGAGGGTTACCAACGACCGGCGCTGGTTCGCTAATGTCACGACACCATGAGCGTCTCCGTGATTCGGAGGTCACGTTAAGCAGTCGGTCCCGGTTGTTATCATACAATAACAGTCATGAAGCTTAGTTGGAGGCCTTCGGGCGGCTTAAAAACATCCAACGGCAAGATACGTAGCCACATCCTATTCTTGCCAGTCCTCCATCCGCACTTGACCAGCGTGGGGACGTATGGCCTTAACCCTCTCCTGAGTGGGACATTATGGGTTGTTTATGATGATGATGATGTTCTTTATTATTTTTATTATAATTTTAACGAAACCCAAGATCTATAATAAACAAAATAACTTTAAACTTAAGTAGAAAAATCAAATTTTCATCCCAAAATCGCCTACTGTTACGAAGGGCTCAACCTAATATTTAATTTACCGCTTCTTAGAACCGGAGACTCCCTGCTAATTACTTACCTCTTTAGATTTATCTCACTTTGTACTTGACATTTTGTTTGAGTTCGTTATGTTCATTTACATAAACCTGAGCGGTAATACTTTCTACTTAACAGCTATTATAAAAGGTAACAAGAGAGGCACGTGTTAAGCTTCAGTAATAACTTAATTTGCCAATAACATTTAAATAAATATTTTGAGGAGGTTTAGTTGGAAAAACAGGAAACATCTTAATCCTGCATACCAAATATTGTGATTTTGTTTGATAGAAAACTTGAAAATACGGTCACATTTTTAAGGATAGTCTTGTGTTTTTAGGGTTCCGTACCTCGAAAGGAAAAACGGAATCCTTATAGGATCACTTTGCTGTCCGCATGTCAAAACCCTTTTTCTCAGGAACGAGTGGATGTATCAAACTGAAATTGATATCAAATATTCAGGTCTACTTCCTTGGATCTGTGGAAAATTAAACTTCTAAGCCAACGCAACCAAAAGATACAACCTGTTTATCTGCAAATTTTCGACACTCGCAAGGGAATCAAAACGTATAGGGTACTTCCCGTGAACTCGGAATCTTGAAATTTGATACGAAGCAACGTCTGAAAGCACAGATAAAGAAAATATCGCGAAGAGGCTAAATTTTTAGTTACATAATATAATAAACCTACAGGTTTGTATGGAACTCTCGGTGCGTGTCCGACTCGTACTTGGCCGGTTTTTTTATTATTGAAGCCTGCCAAATTGACTCTACTCTGTCTGATGGAAGGTTTCAGTAACATCCAAGAGTTGGGGCCACCATATTCATTGCAAATGTAGCACAACGACTAACGATGGTGGCCCATTGGACGATGTTTATTTTTTCTTGCAAATGTTGTACCACGGGTATCAATCAACAACAGTCTTCACTATTCCACACTGTACATGGGTCTCTCTTTGACAAGAAGTTATTTGCCTACTATAGTAGCAGGTTAAACGGTTTAATATAATATTTGTTTCAAATTTTCATTTTTCTTCTAAATGATGCAAGTAAATTAATTTTATTTTAATGAAAAAATGTTATTTTGTTTAAATCTTGTTTATTCATAGGCGTCGTGAAATTTTAGCAGCATCGTGATTTGCACTGAGACAGCGTACAAATTAGTTTCACGTTCAATCACGGCTTAGACTGTCAAGTACTCTTAAGTAGCCAATGAGATCGTTGACCGGCGCGAGGAATGTCAGAACACTATTGATCGGATATTTGTATCTGAGCTTTTTAAACTTTTCATTACAAATCTGGTCGAGTCTAGGTCAAGTTGTTCTCCTGTGTGCCTTAGGATGTTTTCCTCAAAAAGAGAAAAGAAATTTTACCGGTATGATTTCTGGATAGGTGGGTGTTCAAAATCAATTCTTGAGGTCTAACATTTATAGGGCTATACAAAACTTATAACGAAACAGTAAAAACACAAATAAAAGCCTAAGAACTTGGTATTATTGGTAGCTTCTAAAGATCTATAAGGTTTAGTTAGTCCCACTAACAAAACTACAGTCTAGACATAGTTATTGCTTACTTCATCTCCAATTTTATGTTCGACGATACTTTTCTTAAGTTATACCTATAGAAATTTCCGATTTGACCAAATGGGTTCCATTCGTTCGTGTTCAAAGATATATTACTTCGCAGAGACAGGAATTATGCTTTGCGCTGGCATCAATTATTATAAATTGACTATTGTTCGGCGTGTAAGTGACCTTTAATGGTCTGTGGCGAATCTTTAATCAGACCAACCTTAGTATCATTATCGACTTGCTTAATATCTAGAAACCTACCATTGTAGTCTTTCTACCTGCAGTATAATATCATAGATCTTTCTAAGGATAAAAAATTGATTATTTAAGAATAATAATTAATTGTCTAGACATCATGATGGGTTTTGGTTCTTTACGTTCATATATCCTTCGCTACATTTGGGTAGATAGTCACAGAGTCAAGAGAAGCTTTATTTAAAATAATTAAAATAGATTTCTTATCTGGGGATAAATAATCTATCAAATCAAATAACAATTGTTTTAAGTCACATAGCAACAATTCTAAAAGTCAAACAGTCTTGAACACAAAGATGACGTTAATATTCTGTATATCTGCAGTCGGCGGTAGACCCGTCGGCTCCATCCAAGGTCGGCCAGTCACGCGATTCAGTCTGTCTACATGTTCTAGTGTTATAATTTTATAGCCTTGTTGTGAGGACCTTTTTGTTATACACATATGTATATATGTAACATATCGAACGTACGCGCTGTAAAAACTTATATTGTTATGTATATTATACTATTTATGTTTTCTTTTTGGTTTATTGCACTAAGTGTACTATGCGCGAACTTTAATTTTTTTTTTTTTATATATTTAAGCTGCCAAAATGACTCTGCCCTGCCTGATGGAAAGCATGAGCAGAATCCAAGAGTGGTGGTCACCATCCTCAATGCGAAAAAGAACAATGCAGTATGGTGACCCACACTATGGCGGCCTGGGGGGAAAGGGGATGGTGAGGGGGATAGGGGGCGTTGGATTGGGGTATGCGCTTCCGGTATCCTCACTCACTCGATGAAACACAGCGTAGGCGCTGTTTCACACCGGTTTTCTGTGAGGCCGTGGTATCACTCCGGTCGAGCCGGCCCATTCATGCCGAAGCGTGGCTATCCCACGGTAACTTACTCCCACTACACCGAAATCTTTTCATTTTAAGTGCGTGCCAACTGCTGGTAAAATACCTAATGCCTATAAAGTTTTATGTTTTACGGTCAAGGGTTGGAAAGTAAGCACTTTAGAATTAACTCTATACTATATGTGTAAATAAATCACTCTTGTATGACGAATGAGCACTGTTTTAATAATTATATTTTATTGTTCACAGGTAATATTCGTTTTTAGTATGTCGTTTCACGGTAAGCAAATATGAAGGTAGCCATTCTGGTTTCATGCAGACAGGTACGTATTTAAACTGTGGGTTTAATTAAATAGAAGACAAAATATGTACAGTTAGCAAAAAAGATGATGATCGACGCTTCTATACTCGTAACGAATTACAACAAAAACCTTCAATTCTTCTCCTGCTTACCTACTCGTAGCATGTCCGGTTATAAGATATTAAATATGGTAAATTACTAGGTATTCGTGCTCGTATAGTAATTTTAAAGCAATATTACAGAATAAAATATACAGAAATAACCAGTTATACGTAGTTTTGAGGCGTAACTTGCATAACATCATCATCAGCCTAAAACAGTCCACTTTTGGACAAAAGCCTCTCACATTGCACTCCACGCCGATCGATTTTGGGCATGACTGAGATTAAAGATTTTGTATTTTACATCATGAGAAGCCTTGGTCCATCAGTGGTCTTCAATCAAAGGCTTTCGATGCCAATAATGATTTGAAATTATTTATTTATTTTTGGCGCTGACTGTACAAGTAGGACATTGAAGTTATTGACATTTTTAAAAGGTGGTATTATGCTTTCTAAAAATTAATTAGTACAGACGATTAGATAATGAATATTAAAGGAAGCTTTTTATATCTGCCTGTCTACTAAAGGGCGAAGGACATTATTACACTACTGCAAGAAAATACAAAAAAGAGACACTGAAGCTATAAAGACGAGTTACAGGTTAATAGTATTAACCTATCTACAGCTTTTAACCGACTTCATAAAAAAGGAGGAGGCTATCATTCGACATTTTTTTTTATGTTTGTTACCTCAAAATTTTCGACTGGGTGAACCGATATCGATGATTATTTTTTAATTTGAAAGCTGGTGCCCTCCGTGTGGACCCATTTCTATTTAGTCCAGTTCTTTAAGTCCTTTTTTTTTTAAATTTTGTTAACCAGAGATAAGTTAGTGAATATACCTTTATAAGAGTATTTGTTCTGTTTTATAACGACTAAAACTTGACAAAAATAGAAAAAAATTATGAAAGTATGGAATTTGTCTGATAAAAAAAAATGGAGAAAAAACATCAACTAAAGGTTGTAAGGGCAAAGGTGGAAAAGTTATTGAAAACGGCTCAAAGTGAAGCAGCTTATTATAGTATCACTTTTTTAAAATCAAGTTAAATGAAATATTATTTAAAACTAGCTGACCCGGCAAACGTTGTTTTACCATAAAAATGGCTATTAAAAATAGGGGTTGGTGATAAAAGTGTAAAAATTTAGGATTGTATGTATTCTTAATGCCACATTAAAGAAATATAAAAACAAAAAATTGTGTCCAAAAATTTAAAAAAAAATTTGAACAACCCTTATCACTTAGGGGTATGAAAAATAGATAGCAGCCGATTCTCAGACCTACTGAACATGCAAATAAAATTTAGTAAAAATCAATAAAACCGTTTCGGAGGAATAAAGTAACTAACATTGTGACACGAGAATTTTATATATAAGATAATAATAAGTTATTCAGTTAACTGAATAGGATTCAAATAAACTTAATTTAATTATATATAAAAGTCTTAAAAGTGTATGTGACAAAAGCTCGTCTCATTCGTACCAACAAGATTTCTAATTCCACTTTGCAATTAAAGAAAAATTTAAACAAAAATCATCAATAAATGGATGTTCTAGGTTATAAATTATTATTCCGAGACCAATTAATGCAAACTTAAATTTCACCAGACATTAATTAATTATTAAAATTTGATATTCCATATTCGTCTATGCTAGTTTTTCCAAAAATGGTATTGGTTAGCCAAATCAGTATTTTAATACCGAAGGATCTTGTTTTAAATATTGAATCGTAGCTTGAAAGCTTGTTATTTTTGCTTATTGGATGACCACAGTTTGATAGTCGTGGGGGATTCGTGGAATAGACAGTGTTTCTTGTCTGTGTGGTGCTTATTTGTAATTTATTTATTGGTTTGACATCTACGGTGAGGTCAAGTTATACTAAAACGCCTATATCAGTATCGACTACATATAATGGTCACCTATTGTAATGATGTGGATTTTAATAACCATTTGGGGTTTATTTGACCAACTATGAGTTAGGTATTTCTAATATATTCTCGAAGAAATATATTGTATTTCATTATTATTAAACCACTGTTTTAGTCTTTGATAAGACACTAGCTTTTTCCAGCAGCCTCGCCCGCGTGTATGTTGGTTATCGCTGTATAGAGTGGCCTATGTCTTATCTCAAGGATCAAAGTATTATTCTGCCAAATTTAGTTGAAATTGCTGTCGCAGTTTAGCCGTGAAAGCGTAACAAAATTACTTTCAAAATTTTAATATTAGTATGAATTTAAAAAAAAACACATAATTATCATCATCAGCCTATCGCCACTCTGTAGTCTGTAGTCCGCTGCTGGACATAGGCCTCTCCAATTTCACGCCACTTAATTCGATCCTCGGCTTCTCACATCAAGGTCCTTTTTTTAACGCGGGGAATGCATTTCGCACTACACCCTCCGACGCGGACACGAACGGCGTGTGTGGGACTCTTGGCGAATCGGTCTACCCACTAAACCACCGCGGCGGCATATCGCATCCATATCCTGCCAGCCATCTTGCGCAAATCATTTCTCCGTCTGTTCTATTTACGTCCTACACAACGTAAAAAAATTAAATATTAAACTATGCAGTATGTACGTTTGTAGTATGTTGATTATTTAAAAAAAACAAATCTATCTATCATTTAATATTGTGCTAATCAATTCTGTTTCAAACAATGTAAGCATTATTTAGATAGTTTATAAAACAAACTTCTTAATTAGAAGCAACGGGATAGCATTACTGTGTTTGTAAATCGTATTTATTGTAATAATGTTATAGTCCAGCCATTTGAGACATATCGTTTGTAAATAAAAGCTATGAATATGGCTAATCAATTTATAGGTATGACTTGTAAATGAAAATCGATCTCGGAGAAATATCAAATTTCTCAAAGCCTGATTTTTCGAATTTAGAGCTAAGTGACGCACAATGAACTGCGTATTTTCAAAATGGCTGTTGCAAATAACGTTAAGCTAAAAAAGAGCTCAGCGTTTAAATGCATAATGTCTTAATAATAACTATTTTAGGAGTTTTATAGCCATTGTCGATTAGTTTTATTAGTTTTTTTACCAATATGGTTGCAGCTATCTTATATTTGCCTAATCTGATTACAGTTTGTATTCTACATTCTGATGTTTACCAACCAATATAAAAACCAAATCTTTTGTTATAAGTAACTGTATTGATATAAATTAACACGGTAAAGAGTATGTATTTCCTCAATAATAAAAGTGGGAGAGCCACGCTTCGGCATGCATGGGCAGGCTCAAACGGAATGATACCACGGCCTCACAGAAAACTAGTGTGAAACAGCGTTGTGTTTCACCGAGCGAGTGAGGATAGCGGAGGCTTATACCCCAATCTATCCCAACACCCCACTCCCCCAAAGGCCGGTAACGCTCTTGTGACGCTTCTGGTGTTACAGGTGTCCATGAGTGACGGTAATTACTTACCATCAGGCGATACTTCCGCTCGTTTGCCCCCTATTCCATAAAAAAAAGTATCTACATGCTAAGTTTCATTGAAATCGGCGCAGCAGTTTAACCGTGAAAGCGACGTACAAAGTTGTTTTCGTATTTATATTATTAGTATGAATGTGTTCATTAATTTGATATTATAATTTTGAAATAAATTGCTTCTACGTATTTAATACTATTTCTTTTAAATGTTGGAAGAATATGTAAATACAATTTTTCTTGACTTGTACATAATACACAACTTGAGTAATAACCGTTTTAATTTCGTCCTAAAAGTATAAAAGTGATTGTTCGTTTTACGCTCGAGTTCTCTCTTTTCTGCTCAGTAGCTTCAGGTAAGGCTTGAAACATCTATTTGATTAAAAAATCAATAGAACCATGTTTACTGTTCTATTTTTGTGTTAAAAGAGGTTTTTATTTAATTTTTCCTATGAGATCGCCTAATAGATAGCTATCACACACACATCTAACACACAACGCCATAATGTCTCAACCTAATCAGAGCTCGTACTATGGGTACTAGACAACTGACAGAAACACATATAACGTGTTTTTTTTGTAAATAAGTACATAATATACAAAGGAAACACCCAAAATTCGAAACAAATATTTGCAGATCACACTAACATTCAATTCGACACGGGAATCGAATCCGAGACTTCAAGCACAGCAGTTGCTTACGCTACTTACTACTATTACTTTACTACTGCGCCACCGAATCAATCAAATGTTACAACATAAGCAATGTGGGCTCAATATGTAGTACCTGTTATGTTCCTCTCAATACCTATTTATCATCACTTCAAGAAAAGCCGGCAACGCACTTGTGACGCAAGTGTTGCGGGTGTCCATGGGTGGTTTGCCCACTATTCCATAAAAAAATATAACCAACAGTAATGAAGTATCAAACGTGCAAGTTCAATTGCCTAATCCGTAGATTGTGACACAATTATGACGCAGAAGGCTAAATCTTTTCACTGGCGTATTATTTTCAATTGAAGTCAATGTCACTGGTGAGGCTAGACGTTTCAATAGAAAATAATGACTGGAACCCGAAGTGTTTGTGCAGCTATTATAGTTCAGAGATGTATTGTTTGAAATCGTATCGTATATCGTGTTGTGAGAGATTCAGAGTACAGAGTGTTACCATACCTAATCATATGGTATAAGTTTAAGGAGCAAACTATTAGAGCAAATTACGCAGGAAGATACAGATGGCAAAGAGAAGAAAAACTTGACATAAACCTTATACCAACCCGTCCGGCCAAGTTTCTATATAGTGTGCCAAAGCCTCTTCCAAGGAGTGGCCTATGTCCAAAGTACTAATACATCTGTTGACCACTGCAAAGACAGACGCTTACCGTGGGAGAGCCACGCTTCGGCATGAACGGGCTGGCTCGACCGGAGTGATACCACGGCCTCACAGAAAACCGGTGTGAAACAGCGCTTACGCTGTGTTTCATCGAGTGAGTGAGGATACCGGAGGCCCATACCCCAATCCAACGCCCCCTATCCCCCACACCATCCCCTTTCAACCCAGGCCGCCATAGTGTGGGTCACCACGCTGATTTCAGCACGAACGGTTCGTGTCTGTTTCGTTGGTGAGTGCGAGACCGGAGGCCAAATGATGCAGAAGCGTCACTAGACCACCATGGTTTGGGTCGCCAATGGTGCATTGTCTTCATTCTCGACGAGTGTGGTGACCACCACTCTTGGATTCTACTTATGCTTTCCATCAGACAGAATAGAGTTATTTTGGCAGGGCCTTACATAAAAAATAATAAAGAACTTTCAGATAAAAACGGCGGAGATAACTTAAGCAGCTCTAAACGATAAAACTGCCGGATAAACATTGATAACCACCTTTGTAACATAACCTCAAAAAATAGTATTGGTTTTAGTATGCATAAAGTAAATGTAATAGAATTGTATTATAATAAAAAAATCTGGTATCTGTAATTTGTTTCGGAGTTTGGGTGTTTTCTATGTATAATATATATGTACCTATAATACAGCTTTGCTTACTTTGGGACTAGAAAGCGTTGTGTGTTAGATTTCCGAAAATATTTATTTATTTTGTTGTTTTTTATGGTAGTTCGGACAACCCAGCAAACAGATACTGCGTAGCAAGCGGCTTAGTGATAATTAAATAACTCAAGTAAAACATAAATGTCTCTTTACACTATAATAAAATATCGTGACACTATTTACAGTACGAATGTCGCAGCGCCACTCGCCCCACCCTTATTGGCAAGGTGTACATACCCTTCACCCCTTCCATGTTTAGACACTCCAACTCCCCCTTTAGTGTGAGTACCTCAGACATGGACTGATATTGTACATTAAATACTGATATCGTAATAGAAAAAATATTTGTCTGACGGTTTTATCTACGTATTTTTATCGATTAATATTAAAGCGTACGCTAAATAATTGAGACAGAACCATAGAAAACCGTGTTAAATGATGGTATAGGTTAAAACAATGGTACAAAATTAATTTAAAAAAGCCTTTCCATAACTAATAACATTATTATTCACTTCAAATATTTTGCGCAGGAACGTCTTATCCGAAACTAGGTAGAGCCCGTACTGCAGTAATTATACTGTCTTGTTACCGTAGTACTTATAAAAAATTTTTATTTACCAATAATCGTAAATATTTAAATACATACATATCATACATAATTGACCCAGACACAAAAGAGCCGATTGTGTTCAACACACGCTATTTTTCCTAAATTGGAATCGTGACCATTACATCTGACTCTGACAGACAATACATTTCTAAACTCTAATCAAGTAAGTACCTTTCAGTTACGAGTTTAACTTTAATACGATTGAAACAACAGGGCACAGCACTACTTCTAACATCGTATTAGGCAAGGACATGGCTGATTTATAGACAGTCCGTAGCCAAGCAGACCTCGTAATAGCTAAAACACAAATATCTCTTAAGTGACATTTATGGTTTTACAGATAAATAAATATACTGCTACAGTAAGTAAATATACAAATTTATTTTAAGGTGCCGTCAAATAACAAACAACAACAACAACCCATAATGTCCCACTGCTGGGCTCGGGTCTCCTCTCAAGAGAGGGTTAAGGCCATACGTCCCCACGCTGGCCAAGTGCGGGTTGGGGACTGGCAAGAATACGTTGTTGCTACGTAAATCTTGCCGTTGGATGTTTTTAAGCCGCCCGAAGGCCTCCAACTTCACGACTGTTATCGTATGATAACAACCGGGACCGACTGCTTAACGTGACCTCCGAATCACGGAGACGCTCATGGTAACATGCCACTAGCGGTCACCCATCCAGGTACTGACCGCGCCATCGTTGCTTACCCTCGGTGATTGTTTCTAATCACCGAGTGCAACTAACTGGGCTATGAGCGCCTCTCGTAACTAGTTAGCCCCAAGCTAGTCTAATTTGGGGTGCGCACGTGCATATGTATATATTGCTGGGGCGCCGTCAAATGATGACATAAAAAAGTAGAGCATAAACTGTTCTTGGTTTCAAAATTCGAAAGGCTCGACCTGTGCCTTCTTGGTCTAATTATCAACTCTTGGTAGAAGCTGCTAATATGTAATATAATATTATATTTTAACTTATATTTAAACAGTCAAATAATAATGTGCTGTGATGTTACTGAGTTAATGCATCAGTTTGTCTTTAGATACGAATTATATTGTCATTTGTGGTAAGTCTTGACCCTTTACTATAATAAGTCACACTATAAAGAGTATTTGGACTAATTATTTAAGAAATTAGCTGGACTGAATGTCCCGGTTGAACCTTGAGAGAAACTTATCTGAAGCAGAGAATTATAATGAAATTTCTTACTTCTATAATCCCGAATCAAATCCATCAACGCACAACAGTGCAGAGAAGGTTAACCTAAAATGATAGCAATCGTACTGCCGTGTTTCGTTGATGAGTGCGAGACCGGAGGCCAAATGATACAGAAGCCTCACTAAGCCGCGATGGTGTAGGATTGTCTGCAGCTTCAAGGAGTATGGGGACCAATACTCTTAGATTCTGCTTTCCACCAGGCAGAGTAAAAAAATCTAATGCAATAATACTTGTGAAATCACTGCAAGAAAAGAATAATTATTAATTAGTATAGGTTTTATGTTACTAAATGTGAATTGACCAGTCTGAAAAAAGAAAGAGTTACAATTAGAATGGCACATTATACCAGTCAGTATAATGAGTTATTAGACCGCGGGAGAGCCACGCTTCGGCATGCATGGATCGGCTCGACCGCAGTGATATCACGGCCTCACAGAAAACTGGTGTGAAACAGCGCTTGCGCTGTGTTTCACCGAGTGAGTGAGGATACCGGAGGCCCATAATCCAACCCTTCCCCTTATCCCCCTTCCCATCCCCCAAGGTTGGCAACGCACTTGTGACGCCTCTGGTGTTGCGGGTGTCCATGGGCGACGGTAATCGCTTACCATCAGGCGATACGTCTGCTGCTTTGCATAACCTTTTCCATAAAAAAAAAACTGAATTATAATTACATGAGGGTCTAACTGCATTATTCGGAGGTCGTCCCATGCGGTGCAGTCACTGGTACGTTGTTACATGAACTGCAATGTCATTTAATATTATGGATATCATTAATACAACTAAATGATAATATCCCGCTATCAGGTGAAGGTCTCAGTACAAATTAAATGTAATTGTCAAGGCTTTTATTGCATTCGTTCAGACTGTTTAGTAAATGAGGACACATCAAAATGTTCGCGCAGACAGTTTAATTAATATTTTTTAAATCCGAAATACAATTAATAATTGTGTGACCTTTAACTTAAACCTTTAGTTTTAAGGCAATTGTAAAAGGTAATTTATAACAATAAAGATTATTATTAATTATCTTAATAGTTTTCTCACCTGATAGCTATCCACATTCCATTGCTGGACTTAGAACCGTCTTTGGAAAGAAGGTTTTGGCTTACTGTACCTCGCTGGCCGGGTAGGTATAGGGTTTATTTCAAGGATCTGGATGTCGTAATTAAGCGGTTCCCGGATCCCTTCCGTCTCAGGCGCAGAGTGGAATACCTTAGTCGGTTCGATTCCGACACACCGCCCCGCCGCAAACCCCGGTGGGGTGAAAGCCCGAGAGGGATACCACAGGTAAAAAAAAAAAGTTTGTTTCAAGGCTTGCTTCCCTTTGCAGTGGTCTTGCGTAGTTTGTTCCCTTCATCACCTCGTACGACATCCATGGGATGTATAGGAGTGGTAAAAGCCCGTATTCTTCATCAATCACATCAAACTCTATAAAAATCGGCCAAGTGCAATACTGGTTCCGTACTCATTACCTATAAATTTCTAACATCTATCTGTTGCCGTTATCAATATCGAGCAAAAACGAGCATAAAAATCATGTTTGTGGAATGGGAGCCCTCTTAAATAAATACTTATTTTATTCTGTTTTTTTTTTGTCATGGCGGCAACAACATCTCTCAAAAATTTCAACTGTCTTATTCACGATTTATGAGATACTATCTGGTAACAGAAGGACAGCCAGTCAGGCGGACAGCGAAGGCAAAGTAAGGGGTCACGTTTTACCCTTTTGGGAATAGAACCTAAAAATGTCAAAAAAGTTACTAAAAAGTTGTTACTAAAACACGTTAATGCATCTTTAAATTGTAGCTTTATTTGCTTTCAACACTATATATAGAATGTAGTGTACATTCTTAATATACAAAAAATAATCATACATTATGAAGTTAATGGAAATTAAATGAAATTTTCGCTTGTACCACTAGCGCCATCGTGCGTCTTCTCGAGTATTTAAATTTATTTTTATTATTCGAGTATTTAAAGAGAGCTATAATTTTTTAATTCTTTTGCATAATTTATTGCATATATGTTAAATTTAAGTAACGGTTTAATACTAAATGTGTATACATAAAAGTTTATATTTCATAGAAAAAAAAAACAAATGAAAGTGTGATACGTCTGATGTGATATACTAAAGTTTTTTTGTGTGTTATGTTCGTATTAAAATAGTTAACAGTATTGTTTATATTATATATATATATGTAATGTTTATAGAATTTGTTGAAGAAATTGTCTTTTTTGAAGTAGTCTTTCGTTACCGTGCGTTGATCGTCGGATCTCAGAATTCTATTTTTGACTCGAACTGGGATCATCGTAGTTCGAGCCGTTTTTTAGAGGTGGCGTTAATTTTCTCAATACGTGTTTAGCTTGAACACATTTTGATATTATCTTTTAAAGAGAATTTTATTTTCAATCTCTTAATATTTATACTAACATATGAATTTGTAGTGCCAGTTTGTAATTTCAAATCAACATCTTTTCACTAAATATACATATGAAAGTATATCAGTACTTACATCAATAAATCATTTCTGGTAATTTTTGTTCGTCTATCTGTTTTCTGTCTGTTTGTCTCATTCAATCTCTAAAACGGCTGGACCGATTTTGACGGGACTCACTGACATATATATGATGATAAAGAGAAACTTAGGCTTTCTTTTATTAAGACCAGCTTCGCCATGTGGTTGTTGTTGTAAAGGTATAACAATAATCGCCGGTAATGCCACGGGACACAGCTAGTCAATATGTAACACGCATTATTCGTTATTAAAGGAAGCATAATTTCTTTTACCAATCAATGAAACAAGTGAAGTCAATTTCATAAAGACCCCTAGGTGTAGTGAGTAATAAATCAGTCAGGTAATCGCGACAGTTAAGGTTCAAGGTGCCGTTATTTGACCGTGAGATGATTATCTGAAAATTCTGCAATGGCTTTTGGCTATGCTTTACCTAATACGTAAGGTTACGTAAGCCAGCTTTAAAATACAGATACTTTACAAAGTTATTAAGTATGACAAAATGACCTCTATAGATAAAACAATTGCGTTCCGCAGTACTTTTGAGTTTTGTTGCTTTTTAAACGATTTTTTTTTTGCTTTTTAGTCCCCAACCCGCACTTGGTCAGCATGGTGACGTATGGCCTTAACCCTCTCCTGAGAGGAGACCCGAGCCCAGCAGTGGGACATTATGAGTTGTTGATGATGATAAATCGGATATTTCTCACTACGTAGTTTTAAACTTACTATAGATATATAGATAGATAAAACTCTTTATTTGCACACTATAATAATACAATTAGAAGAGAGTACATAAAATGTGAGACGGAGTGTACAAAGGGCAGCCTTATTGCCTAAAGCAATCTCTTCCAGGCAACCTTATTATTTTCGTTTTACAAAAAATAAAACTAGTCTAAGTTAGTCTTTACACTGGCAGATAAATAATGTAGCTATCTGCCTAATCGAAATCGGTCCAGCCGTACCATTTTGAAAACCGTATATACTTCCATATACATTTACTGTAAAGCTTTTAATTTCAAATTACAAACAGACACTTATAATTTATTTATTTGTAAATAAATGCTGATTTATTTCAATAGAGCTTGAATATTCGTCTGGGAATAACTTGCGATGAGATTAAAATACATCAAAGACGCACTATTTAGACCACTTTTTTGGGTGGAACCAAAAAAGTTCTTGTTTTAGAAATCCAATATGCATATGTATATCCATACCCTCCTCTTGCCTCACCGAACTTGCCGTCGAAAGACGAATACATTTTCAAGAAGATTTATAGTTAGATTCTTTAATGGCTGGCCGCCTGAGCCGCCCATAAAAGATGCCAGCAAATAACCCTTTACAATGTTGCCTATACCGTAGACTTGGAATAGATTTGGAAAGAGGGCAGATTGACAGTCCTGACTATGATGACGTCAGGTAGAACTTGAATTAAATAGGTAGGTATAACGTATATATATCCGATCATATTATAAATTTAGGCCGCCCGAAATTCCTCTTCGATATATTTACAATGACTCCGGTAACCAAACAATAGCGAGATGCAGCCAAATCTAACAGCGCCATCTATGGTTTGGCAACTTAAACACGAAATAAAATTACAAAGGTAAATTTACAATTAACCTATTCAATAACTAATATGTGTTGTAACATGAAGCATTCCTATTATATAAGGGATAAATAGAATAACTTAAAGTACGTAAATAACCTTACTAAATATTGCACTGAAAAGTCAGAAACGTGACACAAACCTTAGAATAACTGTATGTGATAATCGCTTAACCTAGATTGTAATCATATTCCCGACTTTTCAATATACTCAAAAAAAGTTTTGTACTTAAAAAGTACCGGCAAGCGAAACTCAACGATCCCGACACAAATTTCTAGCAATATTTGCTTGTGGCGTGACGTCCCGATTGTACAACGGGTATGTATCTCATTGTTTATTCAAATTCGAACCAAGTGGGCCCGGGTTCCCACGGGTCGGAGCCTGGCACCACTATCCTCCGAGCTAGGCATGGGATATATTTTGAATTCGTTACAGTGGGTCAAATATTAAACGATTTTTAAACCTAATAGATATCCTGTTGTTCGATGAGATAGTTATTCGATGTAGCAGAAAATGCATAGTCGTTAGTAACATCGTTTCAGGAAGATAATCAGTTTTACATGAACATTCAATTACTGACGGGATGCTTTAGTGGCTTTTCAATTAAGTTAACCGATTCAAAAATATTTCATTTATGAAATAAGAAAATCAAACAAGTCCGAATTTGATTCCTGCACCGCTAAAGACATACATTTTTGTATGCAAACAGTGCATCTGAGAGTTGAAGGGTGGTGTTATTACATTATTCGTGTCTTCAGATTTGTTTGCTTCTCTGAAACATCGGAACCAATAAGTTACCAGCTGCAAAATATAAGTTTGTAATCCAAAAAACCCACGATTAAAGAAACTTCTATAACAAATTTAGTAAGTTTTTATAACTAAACGACACTAAGTTTTATTCTTAAATTTAAAAATTATTTTTTCTTACTAATATATGGATAATCCGAGATCAATACAAATGTTTGCAGACCAGTTAAAAGTCAAGTCATTGAAATCGTGACCCCTTTTTACGTAAAAATATCCCGAATGCATTACCCTATTTTGTCATGAATTCTTCTAATAAATAATGTATCGTTTGCACGTAGCCAGTACACACCCTAGGTTTAATTTTGCATAACATTACCCCACATAACCCGCCCTCAAACTCATCGACCTGGTCACGATCTAAATTTGTGTGCACACGACTTTAACATCGGTGTGTTAAGTTTCATGAATTTATCTATACATTTATATATTAAGACGCAAAGGTGAAATGGATGCGGAAAATTAATAGACTTCAGGCCTCAGTATCCTTCATTATGCTGTGTATACTTTGGTAGTGTTTGTAGTATTGTTGCTTTTATTATAGACATAATGGATCATCAACTCTCATACAATAATTAACTAAGGTTATTGTATATTGATTAAACCCGCGAGGGGGGCGACGTACGCGTGTGCCGTACGTCGCCCACTTTGAGAGTTTAACATCAGAAGATGGTGCCCGCTTCAGTGCGGGCAGGCGATGGGAGGGGTCCGGATGGCGTAAGAAAGCGGTTCCCGGATCTCTCCCGTCTCAGGCGCAGAGTGGCACAACGTGGTGGTTTAGTGGGTAGTCTGGCGAGTCAGTCAGGAGTCCCACACAAAGTGAACCCCCTGTCCCCGCGGGGGGGAGCGAAGCGAGTAAAGGCATTCCACCACGTAAAAAAAAAATATTGATTAAATATATCTTCAAGCTATATTTGTTCTATTTGGAAAGAACTGTCGCCTGCGGTATTCTTGGACCAATATGACCTTTTAAAAAAGAGCGTTATCTTTTTTAAAAGGCCGACATCGCACTTGTGACACCTCTCGTGTTGCGGGTGTCTATGGGCGGCGACAATCGCTTACCAACAGGCAATCCGTCTACGTGTTTGCCCCCTATCCCTTACAAAAAAGTATATTTCACGGCTGTTGACGATGATAATCTATAAACTCAATACAAATACTGAATTTCGGTAGAGTAGATCACTAATACTGACATTACTTATGCATGCGAAAGTGACATGCAAATGTGCCCTGATACAGAACAAGGTAACATATTCAAGGGCATTTAGTTTATATTAAAACGACTATATTGGTTTTATATTTTTAAATTTTACTAACAAGTAATATACTTAATGTAAACGTTTGTAGAAATCGCTTAAGTGTTTAATAAGAAGGCTTAGTTTCATAGGCATGATAAGGCTTGAAGCATAATGAACCATGAATGTTATTTTATTGACATAAATCTTTGGACATGTGTAATTATTCTTTATATGTTCTTTGGTTGTATATAATCGTCATCATCAATGGCATCTAATAGTCCACTGCTTTACAAAGGTCTCTCCTCAGAGATAAGGTTTTAGTCTAGTAACTTGTCTACCTATGTATTTAGTTAATTTTTTTTGTGGATATTGATGTCCTCTATAAATCGTAGATCATTTTGATCTATCGGCAGTACTTTCCGCAGCGCACGTAATATAGGGAAGTTTTGGGTACTTTTTTTACATCTCTGGCTTCATTTATCGTAGTTTCAATACGGATTCCTATTTTTTTTGCAAATGTTATTTTTAAGCTTGCTAAAGGGGAAATAATTTTTCGAATCGGTTGAGTAGTTTCGGTGCCTATTTAATGCAAACAATCAAATCTTTCCTTTTATAATATTAGTCTAGATTTTTAATGTACAAGATTTGGGTGTAACGTAACTGAAGAGTAGATTTTACTTAAAATAAATAAACGGTATTTTTTAAAGTAATTATACAATTAGAACCAACAATTAGTTATATCTTACTACCAAAGTACAATTCTGAAACACATTGTTAAATACGGTCAATATTTTATTTTAATCTAGGTAATACCTGTGTTTTATATACATTTAAATAGCAAGAACAATATACTCACATTTGTATGTATGTATAAACAAACACTAATACTACGATATCCAATAACATTGTACATAAGTATGTTGCCTGCCTAACAATGTATTGTATCTTTGATGGTTCAATTAACAATAGTCACTGTTTTATGCAGGTGCATAACTCTAAAGGGTCGATTTGACCACTGTACATCTCCATGAAATATCAGTATTGATAAATTCTATAGCATTACTTAGAACAATAGCATTGATTCAGTGTGTTAATGAGATCAAAACAATAAACACACATAAATCGTTCTGGTCTAATAGGGTTTAATAGATAGTGGTACATCATCATCATCTCGGCCTTCGGAAGGTCCGTTGCTGAACAAAGGGCCCCCTAAAGCTTTCCGCAACAAGCGGTTTTTTTTGCTTGTTTTCCCGGCCTATTTCCGCACTTAGCCTCTTGATTGGGCCATTGTACGGGGGTTTGTCATCTTACTCCAACCATCCTTGATTATCCCACGTTTATATGTTTCCGGGAGTGATGTTGATTTAAGGATGTCTGCCCGTTGATCTGCCAAACTTTTACATTCTGCGAAAATATGCTGCGGCGTTTCTTCTGCCTCCATGCATCCCCTGCACGAAGGGCTGTCTGTTGCGCCTATATGTGGATAGGTGCTTGTTAAGGGGACAATGCCCAGTGAGGATACCTATGACCTTCCTGAGATCGTCCCTTTTCACTCTGATCAGGTTGAGGGCTAGTCTTTCTTTTCCAAGACAAGTGATCTCGTATAGTCTTCTTTAATAGTCTTTATTAAGAAAATAAAAATATGTGTAGTAAATAAAAGACATCGTTTGTATGTAATATAAATTATTTATTATATCTTAATATGAATATATATTAGTTTCTAAATAATATAATTATAATACTTTCTTTAAATGTCTAGACATTTTTAAATTAAATAAATCTAGTTAATTAAATGATATGTTTACAATATATTTAACTAAATTAGTATAATTTCCTTACACATCTAAACATACATGTAAAGCTTCTTACATAAAAGGAATGAACACATGTATTTAAATGAATTAATTTTTATTAACTTTTGAATCACTTGTGTTATTGAATGACAAACAATTATGATTTGTTTTATTTTATTCAAACATTATTATTGCGGATTTGTTTTACACGTAAAATAATGTTTACAATTTCATTACAACACTATATTACATAAGTTAAACGTTAAAAGTCAAAACATTTAAAGAGTTTAATTTTAGTTCAAAATTTTTGATGCTTTATACTTGGGAATACTGTTTTAGAAATGCCTTATTAACTAGTGTTATATTTGTTTATATAATTGTATTTGTATTTACAGATAAATACAAGTAATTACATTGACAGAACACTGTAGTTATTTGTGTAGTGCAATTCCATTATTTCTAGTTCAAAAATAATGCAATGCTTCAATAACAAATATCTATGTAAATAATAATTATATTTATATTACGTGCAATATAAACAATTACATTTACTGATAGGACATTTCTTTGATATTGGATGATATCCATTTAGTAACATGTTATCAGTTGTTGTAAGATGTATACAACAACGAAACTGTCTTACCGTGGGAGAGCCACGCTTCGGTATGAATGGGCCGGCTCGACCGAAGTGATACCACGGCCTCACAGAAAACCAGTGTGAAACAGCGCTTACGCTGTGTTTCATCGAGTGTGTGAGGATATCTGAGGCCCATACCTCAATCCAACCACCCCCCTATACCACTTCCCATTCCCCTCCCCATCCCCCAAAGGCCGGCAACGCACTTGTGACACCTCTGGTGTTACGGGTGTCCATGGGCGGCGGTAATCGCTTACCATCAGGCGATACGTCTGTTCGTTTGCCCCTTATACCATAAAAAAATACAATATTATATAAATCAAATAGTATCACAACACACGAAGTAAAATATCACAAATTAATAACTAATCTTACAATATGAAAAAATTGGGCACATCAAAATAACAGTTTTAGCCTTTTAGCAAAGCATACAATAATTATGAGCTGTCAAACTAGCTAAATAGCTGCACAATTTTAAAAAATAAATTGAATGTATGTCAACATTCATATTATAAATGTTGTTTGTAATTTCAACAGTATCCTAATATATCACCACCATGCTATAGGCGAAATTTTGACTAGTTATATGGCGATTCCATTAACAAGTAATGTGCCAATTATAAAATGCATTGAATTGAGCAATAAATCCAAGTTTTTTTTTTCATTACGACTAAATTTAACTCTTAGATGTGAATATGTTCAAGAATTTCGTCTTGATGTTAAGAAGGGTGGTGAATGACCTCTTCACTTTCTTCTTCGGCATCACTTCGGGCCTCAAGAATGGTTCCGAGTATGACTTCTGCATTACGGGATGCTTTGGTTCCACCTCTTTGGGCAACTGGTATTTGTATTCTTTCACGACTTTTTCTTCATTTGGATCGTACCTGTATAATACAGAGTACGTACGCTTGACCTTCTTAGGTACCCTAGGAGTATTTGCTGTCCTGTCGCTTTTGCACCTTTTGACTTTGTTGCGTCCGTAATAGTCCTGGTAACTGTCAGCATCAACGTAGATAAAACGTTTTCCGAGAGCCTGTTCTCTCTCCTTTTTCAAGCTCTTCCATGATGCGATAACGGATTCACGACGGAACGTCTTATTGGGATTATGGCGACTGATAAAGTAGCCTGGCTCATCTTGTATGTTCGATGTATCTTTTAGTGGGGAGCCACGCGGACTTGGGTTGTAGTCAATCTCGTAGTCGTCTCTCGACACCTGGAATAGAAAGAAAGCCTTGATCAGTTTCTTGGAATGTACATAAACAAGTATTTTATTAACGCTAATCTCCAGCTGTCACATAAACAACTCTCGGCGAGAGATCTCACGAATTTAATGTTTCAATAGAGCGTCCCTACGTGACTGTTGGAATGTAAGGCCAGGCCGTTCCTCTATACCTTTCTATTTTTAATAGGATCGATTTAGTCCATGTTCAGAACGTTCGTCATTCGAGCCCTTCGAATGGTGACCACATGTCTGACGCCACCTGTCGCGAACGCCATGTGTCTCATTCTACGCGATCTTGGCAATGCTCGTGACGATTTTTAAAATCACAACCGTGAACTGTCTAGGAAGCTGGTTGAAATCATCATTGTTATTTGTCATCTTAAGGTTATACATCTTAATAAAGGG
The DNA here is from genome assembly GCA_003709505.1 of Hyphantria cunea. Taxonomy (NCBI): domain Eukaryota; kingdom Metazoa; phylum Arthropoda; class Insecta; order Lepidoptera; family Erebidae; genus Hyphantria; species Hyphantria cunea. The sequence continues at coordinate 562,334 of PKRV01003243.1, read as the reverse complement.
CTCTGATATGTATGATGTCATTATGAAACGAATACAAATTTTCGGTGAAAGGTCGAACATAAAAAAAAGATGTTCATACGATATGCCTTTGGTAAACGGTTTTGGGTTTTGCTTATGTACGCACAGAAATAAAAGCTTTTAAGTTAATGAGCCGATTTGCAGAAGAACCCCGCGGTTAAGCGCGTTAGTTACGAGTTAATTTGATTTTATTATTATGTAATGTTTTTATGGTTTTCTTGGAACCAGAGTGTATGACGTTGTCGGCCAATGGTCAGATAATGGGTCACGCAGAAATAGACACGGTTTATTATCGGAGTTCGTTAGAATATGGTACAGACCAAATGCTGTCAGAAAACTTGTGGAGCTGCCTTCGTATATTTAGTTTTCACTTATGCGTTAACAAAATGCGTTTTAAAAAAAAATATTAATTCTAAACAACCCGTCCATGTGTTCAGTTATGTTAAATGATAAGATCATATAACTGTTCCTTTCAATAAAATTGGTACAGTACATACATTTGTAACTGTCAAAACATGCAACTGGTTTGCAGCGTGCTTTGAAGTTCACATTATATGAAAATAATTTATTTTCATGAAAATAATTTATTTTCATATTACATGATATATCAAACTAAATATTTTAATGTTTATTGACAAATTAGTGTGACTTTGTTACTTGACAGGCTCATATAATATAATGTTTTTTTTATTGGTTTGTGTAAAAAATAATGCACTGTTGCGAATTTAGGTCGCACTTGAAAATAGGTCGTTTTTTAAATAGTTGGCCTATTAGTTGACTTGGTTAACACGCTCTAATTAAAACTGTAAATTGAACATCAAGAAACCGAGGCAACTTATTTTTATGTGTTTCATGTGGTTAACCTTGTGCGTTTTTATTTTACAGGTAATTTTTTACTGTCTATCAATGTGCAGACACGACATCTTCGAACGGTGAGTGTTTGTGACGTATCCACAGAACTCTTTCGTTAGCCACGGCGTGTCCAATTTCGTCGTCACTCGTTTTGTAATACTACATTAAAATCCCTATAGTATTTCTGTCCTGTGCATACTTGTGTTATTTGTGGATGTTATTATAGTTGTGAAGGTGATAACGTTACTAAAACACACCGTTAATTTTGTCACGGGTTATTTTAGAGATCGCATCGTTATACTCAATGCAATATCTATTATTATACGATTGCAACGTGCTTATTACGTGTGTTATGTTGTTTGCGGTAATATATTGAGGTCTACGGAACCGCTGATAACCTTCTTGTACTACTTGTAGGAGTTTTATCTCCTAGTTGATCTAAATACTTAATTTAAAATTACATATTTTACTCAGGAATAGTTAATTGTGTTACTGGTACGTAAAAAAACGCCCATACGAATTTAATTACTCGAGGTGAAGTAATAAATGACATACAACTTTAAATGATTAATGAATAAGATTAGAAATCGGTACAATATTGTGATTAATTCGCACCCGTAACGTATACGATGAAAAGTGAACTTTATGCGTATACGGTAGAGTGCATTATTGTAATATAAGTGCAACAGTATCCAGTTTTTGAGTACCGTTGTCTGTGCAAAAGGCGTGCAAAAAATACGGCACAATGTTTTATCTTTCGGATGTACCGCTATGTACTTATTATACACATCCTCTTCAATTCGGCTGTATATAGACATGATATTTAACTTTACAAATTATATATATTTGCCGGTACTAGAAATTTTAACGGTATTTAGACCACCAGATTGCACGTTTCAATTTGGATATTGATTTTATGGAGAGACATAAAATATTGTATTTATAGCCATAGCCTAATAGACAACATATAAATCTCTAAACGTCTTATAAATTAAACACAAACAGTTTCTATATGTTTTAGTGTTTTGTAAACAAAATGATCTTATGATGTATGATTTTTCTTATAACTTTTTAAATTCTGTATGTTTACTTTATATTAACAAGGATGTCCACTTTAATAGTATATTAAATTTATTTGTTTCGAAAAAGTTATGTTAATTAATTTTAAGTGAAGTTGTCTGCCTAAATAAGCCACAAATATTTTTTAAAGTAAGTTGTACTGCTGGCAACCCTAGTCGGCGCGATTCGACATTAGGCAAACGTGGTTTATTTTGAGTACAGTTCAAGTATAGCATGCTATTCTTAGTCTCTAGTTACGTGCGGCTGAGCATGTTATTTGTTTGATATGAAAGTTATTGACTAAGGCGATAATTTGGATAAGAGTAGTTTTTTTTAAAACGACGCAATACTTTAAGTACTTGTAGCAGGTAACTCAAGGCTTTGTATTCTATAAAACCTTTATTAATATTTTTGAATATGGAACTTGGTCAATTTAAATTTCTTCTGCGTTCCAAATTTGAATTTAAAAAGGTTAAGTAATGGTAATTATTAATGTTGACAAGTTAACCACCGTTTAAGATCATACGTTTATAATATTAGAGAATGACGTACAAAATTGTACTGCTGAGTAACTGTTAGTAACTTGCCCACGCGCATTTTTTATCTTCGCTATGATTTTTCAATGACTAATTCACTTTTTTCACAATATTGCACGATCATATATAATGTCGTCACCCAATTCAATGATGATGACCTCAAGTTTAATGACTCGGAATACTGTTATGGGAAATTGTTACAAACCTACATACACTGAAACGGTACATGGGATTTTTTATGGACTATATTCGTTGCATATTTTTTTTTTATTTTAATGTCAGTTATTTGATATTTTAACCAATTAGGGTTAATTTTGGATTAGTAAAGAAATAATCTTGTAAGTAATCTCACTGTTTATCTGTTCATTTTGTGAAATATGTACTTATATTTTTAATGACAGTGATACATGTAGCTAATAAGACATTTTTTTTAAACAGTCGTTGGACAGTTTAAGTATCAGCTCTCCACTTTCGAAACCATAAACCGGAATAGCAGTCAAATGACAACTATTAAAGATTGTTATACGAATACATGCAGCCACTCGTCTATCAAGTTCAGAAACCATGGAGTCCGTTGAAAGTAAAATAAATTGGCCAAGACCGGTCGGCGAATTATATGCGATAAGAAATAGAAATTTTGACAATTGATGTGACAACACATTGTTTTTTTTTTTCACGCGCAATACTTTCTACAGCTATTGGCAGGCCTAGCAACGCGCATTATCTGTATCGAAATATTAAAAATGACATTGTTGTTACAAATGACAGTTCTATTTTCAAACAATAAGCGCCGTGAGACTGTTTTCCACATACAAAGCCTAATTGTTTTTCCTCTGCACTTTTTTTCCGAACGAATGCTCTGCAGGAACTAGACAGTTTCAACAACGAGAACTTTAATTGTTATTGCACGCTAGGAATGCTAAATGTATGTGACTTATAATGACAATCTTTAAAGATTTTAATTTTGTGAAAGTTATACAAACTCTTAATTATCTACACTACTCATAGATAAATTCATTCACGGTCATTTGTTATAAAGCGATAACCTTTATTGAACCGTTAAAGATTTGATAGAAGTAATCTTAAAGATTAATCTGTAAAGTTTCTATTAGATTGATCTTAAACATTGATTAACATAATATCTACTTATTGCATCAAACGACTAGCCGAGCGGCTGGCTGTATGGGGCAATGTCAAGAGCTTTGCCACAAAAAGAACATGATTCCATATTTAAACAGTAGACACGCGTGCGTCGCAGTTCAATGACAGCGACCATAGACAAGTCAGTTGCCTTTTAAGCGCATTAAAGTGGCCCTGCACTTTGCGTAATAGTTATTGCCGACCACCGTCTGTTTAAGCTCTATTTCGTAATCCTAATACGTGGGCACGACTCGTCTATTCTATAATACATAGACATCCAACTGGACTAAATTCTCCTATGTAGCTTAATTAGAACTTGTAGTTTAATAGTTAATCTACTTACCACGCTTTCCCAACTGCCACCAAGAATTGTTTTGTCCAACATTTTGCTGCACTTAGATTTCACTGAACAATCCTTCGAACCACTGTATAATGATTTGTGTACAATTAAATTTTTAATTTGTATACGATCACGTTGTCACTAAGGAATGCTTTGATTTGGCACAGTGCACACACCGAGCTTTCCTGAACGACTGAAGCGCGTGAGTTTCAGCGTCATATTTATAGTGCGGGAGTTCGGAAAGAGGGCGGGTTTCAGGAAGACGGTTCGTTAGTATCTTCCACTTAACACATAGTCACGCCTTCGTATTTTAAGGTACATGTAATATAGTTCGGGGAAACCCGTCTAAAATCGTCTGCCGATAGGGACGATGCATCCTTACGTGTTCTATGTCAAATCGCGTAACCAGGTAAAACCCAGTTCTTGGAAATTGCGCGGCTTAGCGAATGATCTTAAGTACAGAATAAAACAGAAAAAGATTGCTCAAGAAAATTTATATAGAAGAAGAAGAAACATATTCTGTTTCAACTTTTCCTCAACAGTGCTATCTTCTTTCTTAAATCATTCCAAAGCTCCTTACGGATAACATATACGAGTATTTTAATAAATACGGGTATTTTTGCTATTGTCCTTTGCATTAAGTAAACCTTCTATTATGATGTATGGTTGAAGCTATACGATTTCTTTGTACACTTAACCTAAGTCGTCTAAGACTGCGTTCCCAATTAAAGCTAAGTTGCAACAAGAAAGGTTCTACAATGATCTTTTGTATGGAAATATTACTCCTCCTTTTCTCCCGAACCGAACGGTACAAAGATGTTTAAGACCAATTGTGTTATGGGTGTTATGGGACTTACAGTTCATAGCCTATATACGTGCATTACACTCTATATAAGTATGTTTCTAAACAAAATGCAACGGTGCATTAATAATGTATAAGGTATAAGTTATTTAAATACTTAAATAATTATAACTATACCTCAAGTTTTTAGTCATAAATATCTCACGACTTGTGAAATCGTACACGTACTAATTAGCAGTTTATCACGAATAAAAGTTATGAGCAGGTCCCGTTAACAAAGCACAAATAGAGATCGTCTAGCATAGACAATATAGACAATATAAACTGAAGATAATGAAGTTTCGTAACGTGTAGACGAAATAACCTAATTTTAAAATTCGAACACAGCAAGAACTGTTTCGTTAAAAAATATAATTTTATATTCTGATTTGGAATCCTTTGAACTTTTTGGTGCGGTTTGTTTTACTTCCCTGACATGTTTTGTTTCATTAAAAATTAAACAACCACGAGAAAAAAGCTTCCTGAAAAGTGTAAATAAATAAAGAGGGCTGTACTTTTCATCTCCCTTTTGTACCTAGTATATATAAATCGGCATACAAACTGTGTAAGGTTATATATGCCAAACGATTTAAAAAAAATGAGATGATGATTGTCTGCTATTTTAATCTTTTGTCGTCTGTTGTGTCAATTAAGTTTTTGAAAGGTACATTAAAATAATCGAAATCGAAATATCGAAGTAAAATATAAAGTAACGCAATTAAAAAATCATGAAAATTTTAAAAGCTTTCACCTCCTTTTAGTGCTTGTATATTATTGACTTGTTTTTTATTTTTCTGATTATCTTAAATATATTAAACCATACCACATTGAATCATAAATAATGGCATTTTAATGCTTTAAAAATCAAACCGTACTCACATTATAAATACTGTAACAAAATTGTTTAATCATGTCATAGATTCTAATTCATTTTAATTATAGATCATTTTCCTGTATATACGTTACCTTCAATACCTTTCTAAGAAGACTGCTTGTACAAGACCTGCATCTACGTTGTTCATAAGGTGATATCATTTAATTTTTCAAGTTGGGTTATCAAATAACTGATCGTTAACGCATTTCTCGAAGCAAGTTATGCCAACACAATTCTCAATTCAGGTGAAACAAACAATCTGGTTTGTGTTAACCACAGGAGAATTCGAAATACTTTTGATATTACATTTCATTACGCATTATTGACGCATGTAGCCGACAATTTAGGTCAACGAAAAGGTTTTCGAAGACTGGTTTGTCTTGCTGTAATGTTATACGGCGCCTGTCTTGCTATTATCGGTTTGACAATCTGTGCCCCGCCGAGTCCTGACCGTGGTCATCGTTTTAAATAATCTCAATCAGATAAATCAATTTTCCTCAACCATATCTGACTACATTTCTTGGAATCATCATCACCTCAGTCGAAAGACGTCCACTGCCCGCGTCCAACTATTTATTACCCGCGACCTTTCTAATATGCAATTCGAAATTTGAAAATGTATTGCATCAACATATGTACACTATCACGACTAACCGAAAAAGCGTAAAAGCTCAAAGAAACAAATTTAATCTTGACTGAATGTTGTGCATAGAATTGATTTAAATTAGACGAAATCATACCTTCTCTTACTTCACTTAACAATTTTACAGTATTATATGGGGATTTTTTAAAGGTATATTTCATTCATATCGCCTAAAAATTTAGAAAAAAGTGCGTGCTCCTTTTGAAGATACGATCCTGCATACTAATAAAAATTACACAGATTATTTCTTTATTATAAGTCGTAATAAGTACAGTATAAGTGCAATAGTATTCTTAACTATTCTTTGTGTTTCGCTTCTCGTTGAACCTCTATACATATCAGGTTTACAACCTTCTTTACGAGTGTATCGGTCGGAGCGTTTGCGTCGGTTGCCGGTGCACTCCTGCTCATTGACGTCACTTGCCGATGTACATCTGAAACCTTAACATAAAGCCGTAAATAATATTCAAAGTGCACTTGAAGCTCTATCGAAAGTTCTCCGATCGATATTTGCTTATTTAATATAAAGTTACGCGTATAAATTGCGTACGCGCATACTGAGAATTTAGTTTAAAAAAACCGAAATTACAGTTTAGGAGGAAAACAGCCCAATAATTTTCTTTGTTAATAAACAAACTTCCGAAGTTCATTGCTTTTTGCATAATGTTGCATATTATTGATTTAGTCACCAAGGCACATATGTATTAAGTTCAATGTTTCCCGCATCAAATATAGGACTGTTCAACTATGCCTCTATTTTAGGTTATCTCAAATACTTCCAATTATACTTAATTGCTAAAACTTTCACTTAAATTATCTAAAAGGCAGTTCCGCTTAGAGTTGTACTTTAGGATGTATAACACCAATTTTACTATCAGTATTATAAAAAAGGTGGTTTGGCTTTCACTGCCGCCAGTGACCAAATGTTGTTTTTAAGTCGATATATAAAAGTAACTGATGAATGAGACGATTCTCATTCTTCAGATACTTTTATCCAATCAGGTTTAAATAATTTTCGTAAAAAAACACTGAATAAAACCACGTAACCACATCGATTACATCAAGAGCCTTGACATGGCACGTTACGCGTGTGCCGTACGTCGCCTCAATTGAGAGGATTTAACATCTAGAGACGGTGCCCGCTTCAGTGCGGGCAAGCGCTGGGAAGGGTCCGGATGGCGTAAGAAAGCGGTTCCCGGATCTCTCCCGTCTCAGGCGCAGAGTGACACACCGTGTGGTTTTAGACGGTTCGATTCCGACACACCGCCCCGCCGCAAACCCCGGTGGGGTGAAGGGGTCCGGGGGGGTTTCCACACGTAAAAAAAGGGAGGTGCCACTTCGTTTTCTTAGTCCTTTACTACACGTATTACCTGTACTGTTACGAACATTCATCAAGAGTATTTCGAATTCAAAGTTCCATTAATTTTATATTTTAACCGCTTTTCAATGCTAATATAGTGTACCTACCGAAACTGTTGTAGTGTCGACATCACCATCGATAAAATCTTTAATACTATTCGTTTGTCACAGGTTATCGTGAGGTGATGGACAGTTGTCTATCGATCAGTAACATTAGCAGCCTCGGCCTGATTTTACATTTTTATTTTTTACTGCCTGGTAATAGGCGTATTACGTAATACTTTACCTTCGAAATATTTATTCTGCTCTGCGAATACTGGTTTACGTGCGCCAGACTTCCTGAGACATGAAAGATTTGACCCAATTATTGTTTAAAACACCAGGATATCTTCGGTTCTATCAGTAAGCATGACAATGTATTAGTTGGACAAATAATTATGTCTGAGACTGTTCGCCACCAGTAACTATAGACTTTATCTCTTTTCAACAGTAAAGTCAAGACAATAACAGGTTCGACCGTATCCAGTACATTGATGTCAAATCAAACGATATGTAAAATAACATGGTTTAATTTAAAAAAAAACTTGAGTATTGGAAAATCTATAGTTTAAAATACTTTGTGGAAGCTTTTTGAATTAATCACCTACAGATTACAGAAAACTACACTAATTGTAGTAATATGCAACCGGCGATAATCTTGACAGAAATGAAATGAAATTTCTAGAATGTTTAGTGTTATTCTGATTTATTTAGATGATAAAGAGTTTATGATAAGAAGAAATGATTTTCTGAATCTTTCATATTCCCGATCGAGAGTCATTATGTAAAGGACAACAAAATGAACTCTAAACCACTAAATATTTATGTAAAATACAACAATTTTAGAAAAAAGATAAAGATATTACCCTACGCCCCCGTCACAGAAAAAACTGCGAAGACGATCTATTAATTAAAGCTATGTGCTTTTCAAAATTCAAGTTCTTTGGATTTTCCCAAATTTTACTGAATCATTATCTACGCCAAAGAAATATAAAACGGGTGAAACCGTTGGCAAAAGTAACAAGGCATAAGATTGAAAAAACTGTAAGGGGAAATGCGAAGAACAATTAACTCTTCCGAAAGAATGATTTATCGGTTAATAAAGTCAGCTTTGTTACCGGTGCTTTGGACCACATCCAATATGGCGTTCGTTGCGTAATTTTGTTTTATTTTTTTATGTTTTGATGAGTGTATTGACTTTGTTTACGGTTGTGTCAAACAAACTGTTTGTATAATTTCTTCTAAAGGTCTTCTGAACACCATGACTCTTTGTGTGAAGATTGATGGGACTTTGCACATCTCGTTTGAAATATGTCTAATGATTAACTATGAAACGGCTAACAATCAAACGTTAACTAAATATATTTGATTAATTTACACTTTGTTATATTTCGAAGCAGGTAAAAATTTAATCACTTGGTATTTTGTCTTTGCACTAGGATAACATCAAAACAGAATGGTGTGATTTTTATCACTTTCAAATGACACTTGTACTTACTATATAACGAAGAAGTTGATCGTGCTTTATTGATGTGCTTATTTAACATTCTGCAGCAGTGAAGCAATAGGAATATTAGCTTAAGAATACCAAATTCAGTGCAAGATTAGCCAAGCACCCGCTACACCGATTTCTACTGCGTCAAGTGTTGTGAGTCCAACTCCCACATGTAACAACACTTTCTATCCGCAAATTGTTGTTCCGAGTCTGGATGTTCTTTGTATCCGTTTCATGAATGTTTGTAAAGTCCCTCTCTAGACAGAATGTATTTTCCTAATGTTAGGAGTGAAGGAGTTGTATTTAAAATAAAAATAAAGTACTTTTATTCACTTGATTCAATGAGATAAATTTTATTATAAAACTGACTGCACATAATGCACTTAACATGAAGGAAATTAAATATTATGTTACATAATTCGCATTGAGATTAAAAGAATAAAAAAATTCTGTTTTAATTAACATATTTACATAAACCTGTTAGCAACAGAAATCGTTGCGAGTCACGTTACGCCTTGTTTACTCTGTCACACAATTGTGCGTTACTCTGAACAACGCGCGGACGGGACGACTATAAATAATGTATTGACCTACTTACAATGTTGTGTTCACACCAATGAACGGATGCTAATATATTGGAAAGAAACTATTTTTTTAAGGTTCAAACCCAAAGGGTAAAATGAGACCCTATTACGAAGACTTCGCTGTCCGTCTGACTATCGGTCCGTCTGACTATACGTCCGTCTTAATATTTTTTTTTTGGTAGATGCTTACGTCATAAAAACACAAGCAGCTAAAATATCAATTTCTTTATAGCCTCAGAGGGCTTTGCAGTGTATCAATCAGAAACTTAATCAGAGCATGCGATTTTTTCAGTTAAATAAGATGAAAAAGCAGTGTTTTTTTTACACATTAATGGTGTATATTAGCAATTGGCGTACCTTAGTCTTTAAAGTTATTGTTTTATATTTTTTTATAGTGCCAACATTTGTCCCAGCACAGTTTCTGCGTGAAAAATATCATGCTACGAATTGTTGGAACGGCAGATGTGTGTAACCATATAAATTTATACATCATTTTATATACATTTAAATTGGCAAACAAGCACACGACCTGCCTGGTAGTAAGCAATTACCGATGCCTATAAACCTACTCTTGTAATAAAAGCCACGTTCATTTCTTGTCATCACTAATCCACTGCTCTCTTTTTTCTTGGTACTATGATCGCGTGAGTCCACTGCTGTAATTGAATTTATACACTCATTAGCTTTTGCCCGCGGCTCTCAGAGTTTACATGGCTATCTCGACAAAATTGTAAGCCTGTGTCCTTTTCCAAGGTCCAATCTACCTCTATACCGAAATTCATCAAAATGGGTTCAGAGGTTTAGCTGTGACTAACGGGTACTTTAGAATTTATAATGTTAGTAAGGATAGACACTGTTAGGTTGTAAAATGGCCAAGATAAGCTGTGCGTATGTACGTACAGTACTTAGAACTATAATTTTTCCAACTATTTTCCATTTGTATAGACACTTTGTAGTCTTTCAAAACAATAATTAAATAATCCTTTCTCGATTCTTCTTGGCCTTTTGTTTGCTTGTGGAAACCCAGTCGAGCTGTCACCCCATCGGGGCTTGCCGTAGGACGTTATGTTTTTCCGGATGGCTTAAGAAAGCGGTTCCCGGATACCTCCCGTTTCAGGCGCAGAGTGGCACAACTTGTGGTTTTAGTCGGTTTGATTCCGACACACCGCCCCGCCGCAAACTCCGATGGGGAGAAGGCCCGAGGGGGTTTCCACACGTAAAAAAAAGGGCGATATGGTTTTTCTCTTCTCTAGCCTAACTCACCACTAAGCTAATTTCGTATTTTGAAAGATTTGTTCTCGAAACGTCTATGGTTAGCCTCTACATCAGCAAATCTAAAACAGTCTAGTACAAATATTTTCATTTCATAGTCAAGTTAAAATATAAACTACAACAAACAAAGCCGTAGGCCCGTTTAGTTATTGTTGTCTGTTTGTCTATAGAATATATAAATACATGCTTGTTTTACAAACATTCTAAACAAGAACTTCGGAAAACAGTAATGTTATCATACTTCTATATCTATGCCAATATATAAAAAAGAAGAATTTGTTTGTTTTTTTCTTGCTTGAACGCGCTAATCTCAGGAACTAGAGTTCCGATCTGAAAAATTCTTTTAGGATTAGATAGCTCTTTATCAAGGCTAAGATCAATTGTTACATAAACGGGGGAATATTATCACGCTACGGGCAATAGAAGACTTGAACGAGGTTGCGTGGGTCAGCTAGTGTAACATATATACGTATATGTTTCATGCCTATTTATGTATGATGAAACACAGTATTGCAAGAATGGCGACGTGTAAGTCTGTAGTAAAAATATGCATTTTATTTTTATTTTTTATTCATTAATCTTAGGGAAACTTACAGCAATACACTTAATATAGGTTATAAAAATAGCAAGAAAACGCCATTAAAAATAGCTCAAACAAGAGTTTGGTGACATAAGGATAAAAAAATTTATCTGAAAACGATGAAGACTCTGAGGAATATCTAAGATTGTTTCAGCGAATGCTATTCCCATTTTCTGTATTCAACACATTGATTAGTTACGCATGTGTTTGATGATTCACCTTTATATTCTCAGTGGTAACATTTTGATTATTTTCTATATATTTTACTCGCTAGATTACCCCGTTTCTATGAGAAATTCCTCTCATTGCAATTTAGGTTTGTTTCAAGCCAAACAAGTCAGAATTTTATTTCTTTAAGTTTCTTATGTTTAAATCGTACTATTGATCGCGTTTAATTTACCTGTCTAGCCGGTATGTATGTACTATATTTGCTACAACGCACTTGGACGCCGATGAAATTTATTAGTCAATAAATCATTACCATCAAGAATAATATTTTTATGGAAAATGGATTGAAGGCAATCTTACACGTCACCTGAAAAATACAAAATATTTTTCTACAAACACCATAACTACGACTAAAAATTAATTATCAATAAAGCTATTGAAAGCAGAAAATTCTTCTTTTCTTCACCATCATCATCAACATCATCATCCGTCTATCGCAGTCCACTGCTGGACATAGGCCTCTCCTATTCACGCTACTTGGTTCGACTTTTTCTTCACCAACATTTGTATCTAATTAGAAAGAATTTGTCCACAAGACCACGATAACCAGACGCATTAGTACCGGGTTTATTTCTAGTTTTACTTGCCTTGTCATTACATCACTATATCATATATGATTATATCAACATCAGTATCACTTTAAAAGTTTGACATTTCATACAATTTGATTGGTAATCGTCATTGACCACGATGATCAAAGTGGAAGCAACGTCTCCGTCAATGTCAGATACATAACGACATATACAGTAATGATAGACATGTGCTTACATTTGTCCGCTTCCAGAGAGGATATGCAGAAGCCAAGTGCAATTTAGGACTAGACAACAATGTTATCAGTGAACATGATATAACTTCATCATAAGCTTTTTACTACACTCCTACTACAGACTACGCCCACTGCGATGACGTCAGTGCATGTTTAGCAGTCGAAGTGCACAATTCCTGGGATTCTCTATGTTTCTACTCTGTGTCCAACGCATAAACGCTACTGACCTACTTGTAACGACCGACGACATTTAGACAACCATCATTAATATTAATCGTTTCACAGAATTTTGTTTTTGGTCCATTTATTATCCTTCTATAGAATTCAGTGGAAATACTAATTTGTGGAATCTGGCACTTCATTGTTAGTCCTACTTTTGGATTACGTCCGCAATAAATTACTACAACTCAACCGCAAATATTGGTGCATTAGGCCAAGTGTTGAAGACACCGATATTTCTTATACACATTTTCTATACACTATTTAACTGAGAAAAGTGTTATTCTACGGAACTCTTTGCAAACTATGTACATACAAAAAGGTTCTGTGAAAATCGAGCAAGGAACAAATAATAGAGGCCCGTATACACTGCGATTGCACGAGTCTCATCTCATTAAAGATTCACGCTTGAAATATAGATCTACATGGTTGGAAAATATTGGTTTATAGATAATGCCGTTTAGCCTTACCGACCTTAGCTATTACATAGGCTAATAGGTTTTGCTGTCAAATATATATCAGTCATATATTTATAACTGATATATATTTCCGTTAATATAATATATTTAATAAAATTTTCTAGCTAGATCTATTGTTCACCCCGAAACCTAAATTTCATGAAAATCGTTGGAGTCGTTTCTGAGATTCAGATTATATATATACAAACAAAGATGAATATATGTTTGAAGTTCACTATATTTATGACATGCTTAATGTTTATGTATTACAGATGATTCCCAAGATTTTGGGTCGGCTACTAGTTCAACCGGTTTTACCTGAATATCAGTTTTTATACGGAGCGACTGACATCGGACCTTTGCAACCCTGAGGGTGAACTGATTTCGAAGGTAGAACTAGTAGCCAGTGTATTTGAGGGCACTGACTTCCCAATAACGATTGCCATAGATGTGCATGACAACCGGGACCGCGGCTTAGCTTACTCTCCGAGGCACGGGCGGGAAATACCGCCATATTCCATACTCCGGGCTGCTATTCCGATTTTTTGTAAGAATAAGGGTCCGACTCGGGAATCGAACCCGAGACCTTTTGACCTGCAGTCGCTTACGCTAACTACTAGACGAAAGAGGCAGTCATTGTGAGTACTAGGAATACAAAAGATAATTCATATTACTACCATAGTATTATTTGTGAGGACACGAGACTTTTGAAACTTAGATCGGGAGTTATCGGTATCGTTTTCGTGTTTTTTTTCTGTACGTCTTTTGACAAGAGAATGGAATGTACACAAACAAGATACATTATAATGTCACTTTACAATACAATCTTCTAACAATGCTATTATAATTGAAGAAGCATTTACCGAAATTTATATAACGGGAATGCTCGAACTGTATTGGAACTGAGAGCAGTTCTTTTACAAAGAGCGAAACATTCTACTGATATGATGGCATGTTACACGTGATTAACCTGAAGTACACACACGTAAGTAGGTAGATTCGTGTGTATATAAAACATAAGAATAGGTCACGTATATTTTAAGTTAGCATTTCATTTTACCGTGGGAGAGCCACGCTTCAGCACGAATGGGTCGGCTCGACCGGAGTGATACTACGGTCTCACAGAAAACCGGTGTGAAACAGCGCTTGCGCTGTGTTTTACCGAGTGAGTGAGGATACCGGAGGCCCATATCTCATCCCCTTCCCCCCAATCCTCCTCCCCATCCCCCAAAGGCCGGTTGTGGGTGTCCATGGGTGACGGTAATCTCTTACCATCACGCGATGCGTCTGCTCGTTTGCCCCCTATTCCATATAAAAAAAAAGAAATGGTAGCAAAAAATTATGCTTGTGTTTTTGTGTACGTTCAGCTATATGCAATATGTTATGAAAATAACTATAATAGATAACTCTTAATGTAAGGCTTTCTTAAAAGCCTCGAACTTTCAACACGGAAAAGTAACATAATTTTTATTGTAATTTTTATTTGAAATAGTTCAGTTAAAGCGAGATGTACACCGTTGTGGATGAAAAACCTTTCGCGTAGTTAAGCCTCGCCATTAAATTTTATGTTCTAAAAGCGATTAGTGTCTCACTTTATGGTAACGGCCATGCTTTTGTTCTATTCGCTTCAAGTTCAATACAAATTATTTAATAATGTCGTAAATTGCATAGTGGTTTCAATCACGCAAGACGACTGTTTAACAAGTCTATCAAGCTTATCAATTTAGTATCGTAATTCTTTCATATAGGTTAGTATGTTTAGATGAAGTTGCAAATTATAATTAGTGAAGACGTATCTGGTCTGATACTGGTATATTTATATCTTCCTAGTAGTCCTACGAAATCGAAAATTAATCGCTTGCTGACTCAAGTTTCTAGGACTTTCGTAACTGCGCTATTCGCTACCAGTAATAAGTGTATAAGGCAAGGGATGTGGCAGGTTGAGTTTAGTTTATTCGTAGATGCGGTAAAGAAGAATTATTTGATGAGCTATCTTTATTAGAAAAACTTTCGTCTTAAAGAATGATTCGTAAAGGTTTTCTTAAGAATCCTGATGATTCTTAAGAATAGCTCGCATAGCGAAAATAGATGGTAGTCTTGTGTTCTGTTGCAGGCTTTGTAACCAGAGTATACAACATTAAACCTTTGTTTGTTTGTCAGGATACTTTTTGTAATTTTAAATACTTTCTGCCCGTCCTTTTATTCTTTATTCTTTGCAACACCTAACATATAATCAGTCGCCCCATAATTTCAGGTTTCTGTTACTGCAAGAGGCGTCGTTGCCATGTCACGCTCTCTTCCCTCCGCCAATTAGTTGGCTAATAGCAACCGACAGTCACTTAGTTGCGTTTTTGTCTTTCTCCAACAAGTGAAACTGTGGTTAGTTAATACCTTTCAGTGCAATTTGATGCTTAATGTGTTTCCTTAAGATTCAATCTGCGACTGTTCCTTTCAGACCACGGAGGATTTATCGCTTTTTCATGGTCTGGTTTGTAAACCCTAAATCATTTACAACAAACATAACTGATAATATATTTAATAAAACACCGATATTTAAAGGTGTGGGGGACCGTGTATTAACGTATATGATCATACAGTTTATAATGATATACTATTATATACATAGAAGACGTATCTATCGTATTAGTAAAATATTCTAAGAAAGTTTATAAACCTTAAGTATTTCCCTATGACTAATGTAAGAAAGAACGTTATACGATCCTAAAGAAATACGTTTATCTGACCCATCATGAAAAATCCCATACCTATAAATTTCCCTACACGCGTCACGCAGGCTCGTGTTCGCACTTCGTTATTATCAGAAAATTAATATCGTCTCTAAAATTTAAAAAAAGTGATTTTCTGAGAATATTATAAACTTTTCATTCGCAAACTTGGCAATTGCTTCGATATACCTCCCGCCCTATTCTACTTAACTCACGAGGAAAATACATGTAACATGAATTATTCTAATACTGCCATTTCGTCTGCGCTCGCACCTTTGAAGCGTTTTTTTACGTGAAATTTATTCTGACAGAATTATCAATGCACTGCCATTTAAAAAAAATTGTTCTCACTTTCATATTGTGAGCTTTTGCCTTCTGTTCGGTTCTACACAGGTCTTTCTTCAATTCCGGATAATATTGTTTTTGAAAATCCAATATTATTTTATATCAAGAATCATTTTCATACTCATAATTTAATGTGTGGATTACATTTTATGGGTCTAAAGCATCGTTTCATAAAAATATAAAACGCTTCTAACCGCTCTTACCAACTAAAATAAAACATGTTGCTTCATTCTGCTGCTTTTAACGTGATCAAGCATAGTTTATAGCAGTTCATAACGGTTCTTTACAACCCGTCATGT
The DNA here is from genome assembly GCA_003709505.1 of Hyphantria cunea. Lineage (NCBI taxonomy): Eukaryota > Metazoa > Arthropoda > Insecta > Lepidoptera > Erebidae > Hyphantria > Hyphantria cunea. The sequence goes on along the minus strand of PKRV01003243.1, from coordinate 545,661 downwards.
TGCCCGGGGTCCCGAAGACCGTGTCAAGGCCAAGTCTTCTAAATAATTCAGCTATTTCTCGAAATGTTGCAATAAATTCTCTTTGGAGATAAACAGCTAAACAAATACGAAGTAGTATTCTGCCAACGCAGATTTCTTTATGCTTTAACGGTAGATTGACCGCACTAATTACTCGTTACTCCAGACTTATCATAAACGTTCGTTTAAATTTGCCTACGACGTCACAGGATTGCCATTTTAACGATTTCCTTATTGGACTTTCAATTACTCAAGTATCATTAGCTATCACTGTTTCCTTATTACAAATCATACTGATCAAAAAGTATCTGAATTAAAATTATACTTTTTTAGTCCTTCGCTTGGTACATTTTCAAACGGTACATTAATTTTGTTGGCATGCCCAAGAAAAAGTGATTCAGCATGCATCAGCTGTGAGGCGCAAAAGTTCCCCGAGACCACCGGAGCGTGTTTGTCCTCATTCAATCACTTTTAAGTTTTCACAAGTACACACTTCATTTATGCGCATTCTGTCACATTTTATTGCTTTGTGATGTTTTAGCTGGAAACTGGTTCTTAACGTTTATCCAGCCTCGTTTTTTTTGTAGATATTTCAATACAGCCTTAAACCTTCGAAAGAATAATGTCATAACTCAATCTCTAATGGCCGATATTTTAACATTAAATGACAAGTGACGTAAGTAAAATAAAAGTTTTATTAAGAATTGAGTTTAATCGGCCGAAATTGGAGATGAACGAATATAATTTTGTGCAAGGTGCAGAAGTTACGGTCTGTTGAAATCGATTTTAATGTAATGGACGCTTATTCATGTCAAAGGATGCGATTAAAATAATAACTGTGACACATTTTATCTGTTTGGTTTTTTTTGTGAAATTTGAGAATAACCAAAAGTGCACGATGTTTATGTTCGCGTGGCCAATTTAAATGTTAAAATTCTCGGTGGCACCGGCTTTTTGGTACATAAATACGACCCATTTAACCCTTTTGTAGTCGTTTCGGGTGACACAGTTTTAATTGCAAAGATTTGTCAGAATATGCGTTTATTTGGTTTAGTGAACGCAGATTTTAAATAAAAGTAAGCACGTGCCATGTACGTACACATATCTCATATCGCAGAATGCCTTTAATATATTTTACACACGAATAGTATTAACAACTTGCGTAATTAATTTTAAAAATGTGTCATAAGCTCCATGATGTTAATTAGCAAATTACGGTCCATTTCGTTTATAGCTAAATCGATAAACCTAAATGTAAAAGTAATATTTTATGGCTTTACGAGAAATTCGATGCGTTAAAACGATGTAAAATGTTTGGTTTCTAGAAAGTTTAAACATGTATAAAATACTTATGTAAGCATATGGAATTATATATTTACGATTGAGGTTTGGTTAAGCATCTGTTTCTCTCGTTTTTGTATACATCCATAGTGTTAGATAAACACCTGTAGTATAATTAATGACGGTATTATTGGCTTGTTGATAATTAATGTGTCCGTTAAAGATAAGATAAAAGTGATGAGAAAGTTTCTTTATTAGTTAAATTTAATTTGCAAAAATCAGTCTGGTTTCATTTCCGTCGCGAATATATTAGTTTTGATGATAATTGAAAGTTCATCTTATCTTAGAAGTTAGAAGATAGTACTATTCTTGAGTCGCTCATCACTACGAACTATTTTCCCTTTTCCCAAGTTTATACTGGTTCGTGAAACACTGCGAACAATTCTGACTAGTTTTCAACTTTTGACGACCTTACGAGAACGTTATAGTTTTCATACGAAACAAAGAAAAAAGGTAACTTGCGGTATGGAATATCGATAAAAAAAAGTTTAATAAAATAATAGGGTCCTGGGGTTTCACCGCCTTGGATGAAAAACGGGATTGAAACTGGAAGAGGTTGGTGCTGCGTAACCATATCTCTGTCCTATAATGAAAGAATCTCCAAAACAGATACACCGTTTGGCAAGCTGTTTTCCACCTTGATTTTTTTTCCAACTAAGCAATCCACGATGTTGTATCGACGTACATACTATAAAAATACAGAAACTGTTTAATACTAGCTTTAGAGCCTAAACGGCTTGTCGTATTTTTATGTGAGTGATGTATATAAATTCGCCTTAGTCTTGAGAGTGACACTGGTACATCAAAATAAAAAAAACAAATTAAGGTTGTTTGGAGCCTTTTTTGTTTTTGTTTTTTAAATACATCCTCAAAATAAAGAATTTTTAACGGTGATTACTTATATACATATATAACTTATATGTTTTATAATATGATATTGACGCAATCGGGTTCTATTCTTTTTATAATTCATTACATGTTTTCTCGAGTTAATATAGTTTCCAGTGAAACTACTTGTGGTTACTTTTCTCGAAACCAATATAAAAATACGATTCTTTATAATAATATTTATATTATAGAACAGTCATTGGCTAGTTTTGTTTGTACTTTTGCGCTCGTGGGATTATCGAGATATGTTTATCATAAGTGGAAATTTTAAACAAGTTCAGAAACAAAACAATGTTTTTGTTAAATCCATGTGAATAGTCCAATAGTATTCTTTAAGCGATCTTCTTTCAAATTCTGAGAATGTTTTTATATAGGTTCTGGCCCGTGCTAAATGGCTTTTAAATTAGTATTCTTATTGAATTAACTTGTTTTTATTTAATCATTTTGTTAGAATGCACGCGCCTTCTTATTGTATATAGTTCATGCTGCCACCGGCCAATGGATTTACGGAATTGAAAGTTCTACTTCTCATTGTGATAAGTGATATTGAATAAAAGTACATAATTATTATATGTACATATATCATAAATAATTAGGGGGAGCGCTGGTTATGGTCCCGTTCTCTGGCTCATTCGGTGAAAACCAATGAAAAGTTGTTTAGTAGCTGTTTTGTATGTCGTTTCTAATAAATTTATTCAACACTACAATATTTGCAAACAATACACTAAAAATACAATAATTACTAATTATTTGAGTAATTATAAGTTATACTACGATAAATCATAACCAGAAAAACCATCAACCAGGTTTTGGGGAACAAAGATTATAATTCTGTTTGTTTTATATGTATAATAAAGAAATACGAGTAGACACAAACTGAAAACGAAAACATCTATAGTATGTGTAAAAATATTTGTCTTTAAGTACAAGTTATTTGAATATACTACTCAAAGTTCTGAAATCAATTTCAGTTTAGTAATAAATAAGTTGTCCAGAATTATTATTAAATATTAATTATCAAGAAACTATTCAAACTCGAAGAAAATCGCTCTTTTGGAAAGAAACATTTTAATAACGCCTGGAAGCCTTGTGAGAGTTAATTTCACATCAAGTAGATTGTCACGGTGAGCGCGATTGCGAGTTGCGATTGGCCCGCATTTATATCTGCACCAATCGTAACACTCAACGCACTTGATGTCAAGAGCGATTCGATGTGAAATAAACTCACACTGGGTTATACTGCGTAAGTTGCGTAGTGCCCGTGTTCTGTGCCCGAGTGAGTGCAAATATGATGACAAAAAACACCATATTCGTTATGGTATGGTAACGTATTTACGCTATCTTCACATTGATTTGTTTATTATCATTTAATTAAAATGACCACGGACATCTTGAAGCGTCGTTTGTGATTGACACAACCAGTTTTAGCTGACACCAGGTTGTGTTTGCCTCAAACCATGAAGGAAAAAGGTGAAGGGCTGAATTTATTTGTGAACGTAATTATGTGTGTAGAATATTTATTTCTGTACCATATTGATTTTAATATAATTAATATATAATGTTTCATTATCATCATGTTTTAAGAAGTCCACATAAGAGATGATTAGGAGGTTTATTCCAGTTTTTTTACTGGAATTCGGGCTATACATTTTTATTGTCATTAAAAGTGACCGTATATGCGATTATGCGCGTAAGACACTTTTGTTTAAATTATATTACCGTGGTTCCTGAAACGATATAAGGAAGTTTTTTAATAATTTCCTCGAACATGTTCGACTGCCCCCAAATATCTGCTTAGAATCCGTACTTGAGTCACCATTCCGAAGAAAGATTCACTTAACTGTAAATATCCTACACAATATGTTCCAGAAAACGATTTTGAGGAATCGCTCCTACATGGAAGAAATATCGTGTTTGGAAACTAGTGCACACCCTCGGCACTCGTCCAAGGCATGTCTTTCCCTGTCACAATATAAAGACAAGTCCTCATTGATCAAATATTTATTACATGTAGAAAAAAGGCAAAAATCTTGCCAAAATTGATGCTTCATTTGAACAATTTCTTATGTCTGTTATACATAGATAGTTTTTTTTTAATTCCAAGAAACGTTAATTATGCTTTACTTAATTTTGTCATAGATTTTTACAAGTTTCCCCGAAAAGTACAAAAATAAAAATTGAGTTCACAATTTAATTTTAAACATGTTTCTACAGCTCAAACGTAGACCGCCCTAATTTCTAACTGTACCTTCAATATATCTCATATCAATTACACATACCCACATATGTATAAAAAAATATGCACCTTTGCAATTATTATTGTTATTTACGTGAGGTTATATACACTTAATTTTGAATAAATATAATCAAAATCTTCGCATACATCTAAAAGCATGACGAATACAAAGCTTGTCACCCACAATCTTCAAATTCTAAGTATTCTAACGATAGAATACAAAGACATTGGTCCTACCAGAATTTTTCGATTTTATCATTTCTTTTTTACTACGCTGCGACATCTTGGGCCGCCTCTCGGGAGCCATCTTAATTACTACACGGTCGTCTCATGGCCTACATCTGTTTGATTTTACTGACATGATGTCGAGACGTGATCATATTTGATATTTGCTTACAAAAAGAAATCACAAAACGAAAATTTTACTATGGTATTATTAAGCGGTAAAATTCATCGTCAATAACACGAGTCCGAATGTGAATCCCATAGAACTCAATATTTCTTAATATCAAAGTAAATAGATCACAAATTTTGCTAAGCAAAAGCACAGTGTTCCAAAACTCAAAAAGACGTAAGCAATTTTGAAATAGAAATGGTAAACTTTTTCTATTTAATTGACTTTATATGCTACAAAACGTAATCTTTATAGTTTTTAGAAAGGTAACATTAGTCGACCAAACTAATCTACTAGATGTAGCATACAATCTCTCCGCAATAAAATTGAAGGTTACCAACAGTCACAGATTGGTTTCTGTTGTGGTTTCCATTTTCTTGACCTGATTCCGTTAAAATAAACTGTGTAAGAGATTAATTAGACTTGCTAGCTGTTTTTCTAACGTTTTACCACTGCGCAAATAATGCGAAATTGCGCCTGTCGTCACTTCACTGTCAAAAAGTGTTTTGTCGTCCAAATATTCGCTGTTACGTTAATATAATACTGTAGTTGACTGACAAGTCAAATCAGTTACGCTTTATTAAATGTTAAAACGTAACGTTCTATAGAAAGTTGTATGAAATAACAATTTTGACGTCTGGCTATTTTCAAATAATTCTCTTATACCGTTTAGTTTAATAAAATACATTCATGTATTTTATGGAAAATTGAAATATAGAATCTAATAGAAAACTAAATAGATAAAGGCAACAATTAAAATTTGACTCAACGGAACGAATTTAAATGTTTTAGTTTGCATTAATTAGAAGCTTGATAAAGCCTGAATGATGATATCATCAAATTTATGGTATTTGTCGTACTCCAAAGTCTATGATCGATTCGATTTAGAGTATTCACTTAATGTGCATTTAATTTTCAAAACAACATATATATAGAATGTATTTGTAGCGCTAATAGCATTATCTGTTTCTTCTTATCTATTTCTTTCTAATAATCCCATGTTCGATAACATTGACTGTTGATGCTTAGTTAGAACCATATCTAAAAGTTTGATAAAATCTATTCCATATGTTTTACCAAAATTTCCTGCAAGTTTTTTAAATTCCATATAATATCATAAACTGCAAGTAAATAGCACGTAGACTTTGCGTTTCTTGCTGGGTATTTGTCCTTAAAACCGTGCGGCGAACCGCGAATACTGCTTCGCTCGTTATTGAAATCATTGCTCCCGCGAGTCTCACAGCGTGGAGTATCTACGCTGTGAGACTCGGCGAGTATTTGCGGGTTTTTTATGTTTGTTGCATCATAATATACGATTAAAACTTTTTTTATGTATATATGAGTAGTATCAGTAGATGTGTATTTATATATGAATGTTAAATATTTTGTATTTGGTGTGCACCCTACTACTGGTACCCTTCTTAAAGTCACCAAATTATCCGTATAAAGGTTGTCTGTAAGAGATCGCCATGAGCGATAAGACCGCCAATTGTCACATTTGTATGTTTTAATTTTATATTATATATCTGTTAAGTGTGTACAATAAAGATAAATAAATAAATAAAATAAAATCATTATCATTTCATGTCTTGGTATACGTTTATCGTGTGTAAACAACTTTCAGTAGTGTCCATCTCTCTCTCAATTTACAGCACGTGTCGGTGGAGCAATTGCCACTTCTCTTTGTTTTCTACTTTCTGTTTAACCTCTTGATAAGCCACGATTTCTTCTTTCATGTTCACTTGTTTCATGTATGTATCTATCCCGTCCTTATGTGACCATAAGAGCATAAGATTTGTAGATGAAATAAGAACCCGTTCTATGGGAACTACAAAGGTTCGATTGTTTTTTGATGTAACTAATTACAGTTGAATGAACTAATTATCAACTGTAATCTGTAATTAAGAATTTTCTCACAAATACATGTTGAATGTACTAAGATACCAAAATCTTTTTTGTGTTTTTACCACAGTTGAAAATAACATTAATATTACTATACGTAAATACGAGAACTTTTTAAAGGCATTAATGTTTTATGTAACAAGGGCTGTGAATCCATCACGAGCTTTGAGAATATTACATGAAAATGAAATTACATTGCCGATGCCAAAGGATAATCACTCCTAATCCCTGTTAACATAGTTAAAGGATCTAATTAAATATTTATTTCACGTACAATTTGAGATTAACTTCAACGAAACGGCTTAAATTTATAATGGGTAGAACGGGTTTATTCTGTATGAGCGGGTTTACTTTCAATGTTGTATGTACACAGTACTAAATACTACATAAGTAAATAGTTCATTTCTGGGGGAACATATTTTTCTCGGTTTTAGTGACTACCCAGGCGTGACGTCAATAGGGTCGTTTCTGTTGTCGGGCAGGTTATGGTCGTATTATTATATACTCCTTGTTTTTGCCTCCCCGGTATGTGTATTTACTTAACAAACACAATAAATTAATATTTCGGACATCTTAGACACAACGCTAGTCCCGAGCTTAGTATAGCTTGTGTTACGGGTGCTGGACAGCTGATATGAACACATATAAATACCTAGAAAACATTTTAACTCCGAAAAAAATATTTGCAGATCATACAAACATTTGGTCCGACCCGGGAATCGAATTGTTTATTGTCGATGCAGGCTCTCAACTAAATACGTAGCATTTGCAAAATTAAACATTTTAGATGAGTTTATGTATGTACATATCTTTTTTCATTATATTTAGCTTATCGCATAAATCAATCAAAAAGCTTAATAACATACTATAGTATTACTTATATTATTGAAGTAGATGGGTTCCACGCTGATAAAGTGTTTGATTAATTATTGTGGTAGATAATTTCTACATTCTTTGAAATACCAGTGATCTATCTCACAACGTGAGCATAGGTATAGGTAGCCAATTTGTACTATTAGTAATGAATATTGCTTGTTAGCAGTGCCATCTGTAGGTATTGCACGTTTTTCAAATTTAGTCCTTTGTTTAATACTTCCTATAAGTTGTTACGTGCATTGACTTAAACCCAACGATGTCTTTGTTAGTTCTATTTAAAGTTAAACATAGAAAAAATATAGTGAATACTAAACGGTGATATTCTCCGTGTGGTAATGGCTTAAGAATACGGATTATCACTATCCCTATTCATTCCGTGTGTGTCGAAAGAGGCGTCTAAGCGAGCATACTGCGCAGGGAAAATATTATTGCAAAGAATAGGAGAACTTGGAAAAAGTTGTATACCTAACTAGTCTGTGCATGTGAGTGAGATTTTCTCCTAGCCCATTTCGGCCACGGCGGCCAGTCTCAACGGAGACCAGCCAACTACGCAGGAGATATTATAGTGCACTAATGTGTGCGCACACACAGGTTACTCTCTGTTCGCTCTCTTTCATAATCTGATGAGACGGTTAACCGACACGACCGGTGAGAGATCAGGCGCAGGACCGACAGATTTATGTGCTCTCCGAGGCACGGGGGTTCAGACCACAACTTCTAAACTCCGAGCTGTTATTAAGTATTTCTATAATCAGAAAAACACAATAACACTTGGACCAACTCGGGATTCCAACCTGAGACCTCTTGATTGGCAGTCTCATACATTAACCGCTAGACCACTGAGGCTAACTATATTATAATATCTAACTATAATATAGCTAACATCCATTGATGTAATGATGAAACGAGAAACTCAAAGTGTATCGGTATGATGCACTTTGAGTTTATTGTTTAATATTTTGATATTTATTAATAATTCCTGAGGAAATTCGTTTTACGCTTTTCATTTGTTAGTTATTATTCGTGGAACTAGTATTACGCCATTGTTTCCATTTCTCCGTAACCATTGTAAAACTATATTTACATCAAACGGTTTGAAATATTACGTTGTATGCATAGTGAAAGAGTTGATAGATATCAAATGGTAAGTCATTCTGGTGAGCAGGAAGAACAGAGGATACAAGTTATGTTGTTTGTATTTTCTTTTACATTGGCTTGGCTTGTAACGTTTGATTTTGCAGAATTTGACTATAATAATTCTTCTATCACAATTCTTAAAGTGCGAGTCGGACTCGTGCACGTACAAATCTGTATTTTCGCAATTTTTCCTTTGTCTGTGCTATAAGACGTTACTTCGTACCAAATTTCAAGATTTTTAGTTCACGGAAAGTACCCTGTAGTTTTTGATTCCCTTGCGAGTGTCGAAACTTTGCAGCATAAACGGCCATATCTTTTGATTACGTTGGCCTAGAAGTTTGATTGATCCCAGCCCCAAAGGACTGTGGACTTGAGTATCTTGATCGATAGACGGACAACAAAGTGATCCTATAACAGTTCGGTTTTATCCTTTTGAGGTACAGAATCCTAAAGATCTCTAATAATGCAGTGCCTGTGCTATGATTACCAGACTGCTGATTAATTCTAAATTCACTCAGACAGAAGAAATTTTGCTCATCACGTAATTAATTTTCCTGGGTGGGAATCGGACTCACATCCAACGGGGTAGTCACTTGTTCACTAATAACGATCATCTACAGGAAATTCAACAGGTGTATTTACTTAATGTTATATAAAATACTTTTTTACTACGTCACACAGTCTGTACACTATATATACTAATGCATATATAAATAATAATAATAATAAAATATAAAACCGTAGAATATGTTTGTTAGAACAGGTTAACCTCATGAACCACTAGTCCGATTTGAAAAGGCTATATATCATCACGCTAAACCAAAGCGGAGCACTAATGAAGAATGTTACAAAAACAGGGAAAAATTACTACGCTACGGGCAATAGGAGACGTATATGAGGTTGCGTCGGACAGTTCGTAAAAGATAAAATATACAAAACATGTACCAAATCAGGTGATTTTAACACATAAAGACGTATTAAGTTTTCCTTTTTTGGTACTTCTAACACTGTTTTAACAATTTACTTGCCAATTGAAGTATATATCACATGAAAATGGCTAATGGAAAAAAGAGAATGACAAAATACTTTCAAAAAGCGTATCCATGTAGAAATACAAAAATGGGGTTAAAAATGTGAAATTGTCAATTCTAATTTATATTACATAACAGGGAACTTGACACCATTATCATCGTATCGTAACTGTCCGTATTTTGATTAAATAAATAGTGTTTGTGTGTGTGTGCGTATGTACATCTTTTTTTTCTTTAGTTTCGCAATGACTACCATCAAGCTTCGACATGTCATGTGTATGTGTATTGTAATCCAAAACACTTACATTACTTGACATTAATTTAACACACCTTAAAACATCATTTGTTATTACATTTTTATGTTGTATTATAAATTCGCGCCTAGGTGTCAAGTACGATTCCCAGGACCAAATGTTGTTGATCACCTTTACACAGGTTTTGGCCTATCATACTACGCTTGCTTTTTGCAGTTATATTGTCTTATCCTGCACTGTTTACACCCTCACTTGCCTCTTGAGACAGCCATGGGATGAATTGAGGTGGTGACACACCGTGCTCTTAATCCATCAGCACACGATTAGGATAATCTGCAAATATCTGTTTCGGCATTTAAGTGGAAATAAGTATTCTATCAACTTATCTAGCTTTCGTAGTATATGCACAGCTTAGTTTGGAACTAGATAGCCTTGTGAATATAATATTATACAAACTGATCCTGATCTCACATACACATTATCCATGTGTGTGTAAAGTTCACGTATATTTATTTAAATAATCAAAGAGAAGAAGAACCGAGGCTACCAAAGAATTAATATAATAAAAATCATTTAAAGATGCATGGACACACATACATCTCTTATCTCACCTTGAACTTGGCCAAATTTCCACAATTTTATGCGTTAATAATTTTATAATCATGATGTCAAACCCGCCGTAGTACGCTGCGCCTACGCATCACGTTTGAAACCATTATCATAAATATACCAGGCCACTGTGTGTGACTGCTCTACGATGTTGTGTAATACTCACTATTGCGATCTACATGCATATAAATTAAATGAATCGAGTATAAGTTTTATTCAATTTTCATTCATTTTTATTTGATTCACCTAACTTTTAACTCCCTCTGCATGTTCGTATGACTAAAATCAAATAAATACTCATATCACTTTATATCATGGGAGAGCCATGCTTCGGCACGAATCGGCCGGCTCAACCGGAGTGATACCATAGCATCACAGAAAACCAGTGTGAAACAGCGCTTGCGCTGTGTTTCACTGAGTGACTGAGTATACCTGAGGCCCATTTATTTTTTATTTTTTTGTCGTGGTGGAATGCCTTTACGCACTTCGCTCCCCCCCTGCGGGTACAGGGGGTTCGCTTCGTGTGGGACTCCTGGCTGACACCAGCCAGACTACCCACTAAACCACCACGGTGTGCCACTCTGCGCCTGAGAAGGGAGGGATCCGGGAACCGCTTTCTTACGCCATCCGGACCCAGTATACCTGAGGCCCATAGGCCAACCCCTCACCCCATCCTCCAATTGCAGGTGACTATGGCAGGCGGTAATCGCTTATCATCAGACGATAAGTCTGCTCGTTTACTTCCTATTCCATAAAAAATATACATTTTCATCTGAATTCTTTCAGCGGTAATTGGTTTCCCATACAATCTTCCACCCCCTTCAAAAAGTGTTCAGTAATAAAAACTGTGTTCCATGTCTTTTTCTGAGATTGAAACTATCTGTACGGGCGGTACGGTACTGTATCCGGCTCGAAGGACCATATATGTACGGGTCGCATAGACTTGGTGAATGATAAGATGTTGCTTGTTTTGATCTTATTTATTTGGCGCACGCAAAATGACTTATTAGACTACTGATATAATGTGGAATAATTAATCCTAGTGAGTACACCCTGTGATTGTTGAAAGCTTATTGATATATATATATATATGTTTTAAATCGACATTGTGGACGTAAAATGCTGACCGCACCAAATGTACGGTTTTTGGCCCGTACACTATCTCAATCCCAAATTTCATCTAAATCAGTGGCCGTGACCAAGGGAAAATGGAATTTATTTTTGTATACGTACCTAGGTTTAATAAAATTTTACCTGTGTATAGGTAGTACTGTTACTGGAATTATGCACATTCATTAGCCCAAATACTATTTCGACTATTTGCTAGGTCAATAAAATAATTGAAGAAATGTTTTTGTAGGAATTTATTTTTTCATTAACGACAAAAGACTCTAAAATTTTTGTTTTGTTTTATTCTATGCACTTGTTCATTTAGCAGCCATCGCTACGGTGTACGCCCAGCTTTAAGTGAATGACTGAAGCCGACTGAATTCCAAAAACGATTTGGAATTCATTTCAATAAACTTTTTCCGTCTTAGTCATGGGAAAAATTTATTACAGGAATGAAATGATTTCAGGAATCAATTAAGCAAATGTGCAATTGAATACTTACAAGAAATATGATTACATTTTTAATTCCAGTAAGTAATAGTTATCAACAGATGATATTTATAATATTTAATTATACAACACAAATATTATGTTAACATTTATTATAGTTTGTTGATAAGATAATGCAGCCAAATAAGAAACATAAGCAAAAAACGTTAATCAAAATAGGACCACCGTCTTTTACTATAGTTTTAAAGCTATTAGAAGTTTTAACAAATTTACCTATACATTCAACAATGCTGCCCACAGTACACGATTATAGTGCATTTAGACGTCACGTTCGCTGTCACGTGAAAGCACGGAACTTTAGACGGTCTATGACGTCATAACACATAAATCTAACCCTTCCTGCATCAACCGTGACATTCCTAATTTTGCAACTTGCTACCCAAAGTCCAGGAAACATATTCGAATTCAAACTGTAAAGTATCTGCGTAAGGTTCGTTTTCGTATAGAAAGAAGGTAGTTGACTCTATAAGTAAGGTTTGTCAAACAATGTAGTGACGCATGCGGGTTACTTAAACGAAGTGTGGATTTGTAGGAGTATCAACAATTTATCGTTTCTAATTGTAGCTCTGTAAATGTGGATTCACTCTAGAACACTGCACTCGGTGCGGTTTTTCATGGTATTGGCGAGCAAACGAGAAGACGGGATGTTCGCAATTCCGAAGTCACAAGGAAGTTGCCGTCCTTTGAAGGCCTCCTCAGAGGAAGGAGGAAGAGGGTCTAGGCCCCAGCTATCTCACTCATTGGTTTTTTTTTATAATAGCTGCCCAATGGAAAGCAAGAGTAAAATATGCCATAATGTAGATCACTAACCTCATTGGGAATGTGTACATGTGACCCACACTATGGCAGTCTAGTGAGATTTTCACGCCCCGCTTAAAGGGCCTGATATCATAGAGCTGGTTGGGAGTTCCAAGTTTTAACTGCTTGGCACAGTAAAAAAAGCCGAACCGTTTAGTTCGAGACATATGGTCTTCTTTGGGTGCCCCTTCCATGGACAAAACCGTACAAATGCTACAAAGACCTTAATAATATCTTTTATATTTAGTTGTTTTTACATTACATTTGGTAGCACTATTCATTATGTATGCTCTTAAAACACTTTACTCTTTCAATGAAATAATTCAAGAAAAATACTCTCTACTGGCACTTATATCCAGGTTCCGTTCTAAAGTAGGTTCTTCAATTTAAACATGTAATACTTTTAACAAATCTTTAATATGATTTAACATACTAAGATGCCCATCGTTACTGTATTGGATAATAGCATTACTAACAACAAAACTAGTGTCGCTGAAATCAGAACAATAGGTCGTTTATTCTGTAAATAACCACTTTCTGTGTCCGATTTCTGAGAAATAGAACATATATTTATACACCTAAGCAATGAGTTGGGCTTTCTCAATTACAATATGTTCTCAACAAACGTTTAAGATCTGTGTTTACGCGGGTCCGGGTAATATATCATGTTTTACGTAAGACAGACGCCAAGCATTATTATCTTGTTCATAGGCTGGCGCCAGACATTCGACGAAGTCTGACGACTAGGAAGAGTCATGAAAGATCCATCATCTGATATTATGGTTTAGTAAAAAAAGTGTGTGTCAACAAGATACATCACTAAGTGTTTTTATAGTCAAAGGTATTAGTCTCACCATATACATTTTGACCGTAATTATTCTTGTTTAGAGCTCAAAAGCTACAAGTATTCTTTTAAGCTAGGTCTATAATATAAACGACTGCCTCTGTGGCGCAGTGGTAGCGTATGCGACTGCTGTGCTTGAGGTCTCGGGTTCGATTCCCGGGTCGGACCAAATGTTTGTATGATCTGCAAATATTTGTTTCGGAGTTTGCGTGTTTTCTATGTATAATAAGTATGTATTTACAAAAAAAAAATATATATGTATTTATATGAGTTGTCTAGTACCCATAACACGAGCTCTGCTTAGCTTGGGACTAGATGGCGTTGTGTGTAAGTAAGATGTCTAAAATCTGTCTGTCTGAAATAATTTTCTGATCATATTTTACAGAAAATAACAAAAAATTTACCGGGTTAAGGAAGATATTATAAACACAACTAATATAATAAAGTAATTAAATATAGTAACTGCATTTACATATGTAGTGTATTTGTTAATAGATCACAACATGAAAGCCAGGTATAACACAGTCAAAACAGATATTCAATTTAATTTCCTAATTTACCAATAATTAAATCGTTTTTAATATAAACCAGGACCAAAATAAGTAAAAAACGCCAGCAAAACGTTGCTTGGTATTTCTTGAAAAGTTTTTGTATATAGAGCGATCTTTACGCTAAAAACAATTTCTTACAAGCCACATTTGACTGTAAAAACTACAAGAAAATGATAAAACAAAAGGTAGCCGTGAGAAGTGCTATCATTAAAGATATTTTCGCTCCTTATAGTTGAAGTATTGTCTTTAACAATTACGATAAAAATAATATAAAATCCTATTTGCAGAAATCTCAGTGTTATTTATAACAGCCTTTGTTAAACAGTATACATCGTATTTCTGGAATTATAGTGTATCTATCTATGTTTACTATATACCTTTGAGTGTTTGAAGTTCTGTAGTATATACAGTGAGTGTTCTAAGAAATAGAATCGATCTTTCATTACGGTATTTACCAGGTCGGTAATTAGTAGTGCGAAACAGCTGAAAGAGCAACAATATACGCCTTCGCAATACTAGTAAATATTGATATGTTTATGTTATAATAGTAAACAGTGTTGAAAAGCGAAGCAACAGTTGCGTTTTATAATATATTTAGACTTTCGTCTAACGGTTAACAGGGATTTAAGATGCGGTAACTTTTAGATCTTAATTCTCATACACCACATTTACTACCCTGTGTATGCTAAAATTGAGACCTAAGCCCCCGTGCCGTGCCGTGATAAACGCCCATCGGATTATCAGAGTGAGGGAACAGAGAGTGTACCTTTGTTTGCGCACACACTCGTGCACTATAATATATATTGTATACTTGGCTGGTTTCCGTTAAGACAGGCCGTCCTGACGGAAATCGACTAGCAGATCATCATATGTTAAAACTTAGGTCTACAAATTCTTCAAGGAAAGAGGGTACTCCTACCTTCAAAAGTGAAAACGCGGTTTTTACTCCTGAGAGAGCATACAATCGGGTGGTACACCTTTCGATAAGGTGAACTATCCGATCGTTTGTCCTCTATATCATGAAAAAAATGTCAGTCCAATTGCAATCTAATATTTTACATGATTATCATTTATTAGGATGATAATGTTCGAAATCATGGTAGACTATCCTAATCTAGACCCCGCAAGCAACAAGTTCGTCTCGAGGAAATATTCAAATAGCGTACTGAATTTGATATCAGCCTACGAATTTATAATCTATATATGTAGAATATACAATTTTTACGAACTATCATACGTAAAGACAGCAAACTGTACATAGCAGTCATATACATTATGTGTTTAGTCATTTAAAAATTAACTTGCTCAGTTCTTAAATGCAGCAGAGGTTGAATCCACGTCGCATTTTATTTGGAAAGGTTACACTTCTGATCTATTATGAACTAAAACAACCACACTATTTTTTAAATTATTATTATATCAACCAATCGCCATCCATAACTGAACGAAGGTCTCTTCGAAATAGCGCCAACTATCCCGGTCTTGGCCATCCATCCGTTGCCATTTTCTAGTACTTCTCACCAGTCTGGTTGGATAATACAATTTTCATTCAAGTTTTAAAACTTTTGAGTACTTTAAAGAAAAGATAATTATTATTCAATGCAGTAGTTTATCTGGCAAACAATTTTATGTCGCTTCCACAGTCAGAATCCACTACACTCGTCTATAAGTGCATTAATAATAAGACTTTTATAATAAACGTGTTATTAATCACTCAGTAATTCTTTTGATACTGTGATTAACACAATCATCAAGATCTATTAGTTACATGTAATACTTATTTATACTACGTATCATATTAGATTCACATATGACTAACCATCGAACGAGTTAACCTGTCACCTGTGATACATATAGTGATGACAGTACCTGGACTGATGCCAGTGACGGCGGAAGTTTCGTGGAATACCCCGGTAACAGGTTCACTCACTATCCATTTGAAACTGTCACTGCTAATTTTCTAGGGAATACAACAAAAAAGTATTAATATGGGTCATTGACGTCAACTAGCTTCTATTTTGTAATATTATCTAAAAATCAATTACTATGTATTTAAACACTAAGAGAATACCGCAGTAGTCGTATTTCCTAAATATTTATTTCAGTAAAATGTCAGTCAATCATATTTTTAGCTTCTTCAAATGGATTTACTAAATGCCAGATTTCTTAGAATATCAAAAAATATGAGTTACATGTTTTTTATGTAATAGCGGGCAAACGAGCAGACGTAACGCCTGGTAAGCGATTACTGCCGCCCATGGATACCCGAAACACCAGAGGCGTCACAATTGCGTTGCCGGCCTTTGGGGGAGGGAGATGGGGGAGGAGTTGGGGTATGGGCCTCCGGTGTCCTTACTCACTGGGTGAAACACAGCGTAGGCGCTGTTTCACACCTTTTTTTGTAGTTTGTGTTTTCTGTGAGGCCGTGGTATCACTTCGATCGAGCCGGCCCATGCATGCCGAAGCGTGGCTCTCCCACGGCAAAGATATCATGCCATGGTGTCGTCCAGCAGTGGTTGTCTTACGGTTGAGATTTTGATGGTTATGACGATGAATATATCAAAGAAAGACAGGCTTTGGTACTATATATATTTTACAGACATAGAAGACGATATAAATATAATACCTATTTTGTTAAACTATTTAACTTTAGGTACGATAGAGGCATAATTTATTTGTTTTCTCCCCCCTTTTTACTGAATTTTTATATAAACAGGTATTAAATATATTTTTTTTACCTTTTGATATCTGCAATTCGTAACAAATTTAACAGCCTTGGCCCAGTACACTTCTAAAAACGGCCCACATAATTTAAAAACAATTGTGTTGGAAACATCAAAATGTACTTTAGTACTATAGTAATATAACTGTAACGAGCATTTCTGTTAGTATTTCATTTCTAATTTGCAATAATGTTGCCATTAAATCATCTAGAGTGAGACAGAGATTGGCATCGAAAGAGCATCATTAAGATGCACGTGTCTATTTACTCAGGTAATCGTTTTCCATCAAACCGTTTGTGGGGTTGGGGGTGTATTCCATCTAAATGATAATACAGGGTTTGCAATATCCCTTTTGAATTTTTCCTTTATAATAATACTTTTAATACTGTACTGTTAGCCAACTCATCGTTTAATAACAAACCACAAACACAGATTCCTTGTACAACTGACGATAAACAAACATCCCGATTCATACGTATCGACTTCAACGTAAGATAGCCAATCTATATCCAATTTCGCCTTGAATTCAATTCCAATAACCCTTTTTACGATGTCTTAGATACGCAATTAGTAGACAATGGGCTATTGAGAGGCGTCGATTGGAATCGCGCGTGCGTCAAACGATATCGCGCAGCACGCGCGCGCGCTGCCCGCATTCACTTCGCCACACATTAGACATTCGAACATTTTTTATTGATCTATTGAACCAATAGGAATTCTATACGACATGATTTGATACATAAATGAGTAAATAGAAGTTACTACTTCTACTAACACATTCACAACGTCACCTACTGATGATTCTTCTTGTGACTTTTTTATTCTATTATTGTTAAATTCGAATTAATTATTCGTGACAACAGTAATTCAATCACCATCGTATACTCTACCAAACCGAAATCCACTTGAAACAAAAGAATATTCAGAACAGCAAAAACGACTCTGAATATGTTATCGGTCTTCTGTAGATTTCAAATATTTTCTCAATTAAATTTATCCAATTCAAACAGAAATCTTCTATGGAAATTCTTGTCACGAGAAAACTGAAACTGGTAAAGAACTTTTATTTAAATCTATGTAATTCCGAAATAGAGACCGACCGACCTTCAAAAACAATCCGGAAGAACATCTTAATAACAATAACAAGAAAAAATTAAACGTATTGTATCGTTAATCGTGTAAACTGAACATTACAATGGAAAAACAAACAGGTGTGGATCATTTTTCACGGCTCATTAATAAACGAAATGTTTATATTTTTCATTCAACATTTGGTTTTGTACATCCAAAGGATCGAGGTTCAAGCTCATTATTTTTCCATGAACCGACAATGTGCGCAAAATTTCCATAGATTATTACAGACTATTATTATTTGAATTTTCATTTTGTCTTGTGTGGAGAACTAGAAATAAAGAGCCAATAGTCTATTTTTTCGTGTCAATAATTGTACTGAGCGGATGTGTATCCGACCGTATGGTTGGTAGTAAGCACCTTTTGGCTTTAAGTATCATGTCGTGTTAATATTATGACACTTGAGAAGTTGTCAAACTATGTACTTTAGAAATGAAGTAGTCTAGCAATTACAGGATACGATCGCTTTACGATATTAGGTGATACAAAACTATAGCCGTTATTGATAGTTACTTGATAGCCTAAAATATGACTAAGATAGCTGAATATTCCATAAACTTTATATTAACATTTAGTTTAAAACATGAAAAAAGACTTAATACCGAAGAAAGAATACTAATATCAGTTAATTTTGTTGAACACGCAATTCGCCAATATCAATCGTTCTTTTTTTAAAAGAAATTATTGCGTTTTGAGTTCGGTGACTTTTACTTTGTTTGTGTTCAGGATTTGATATTTTGATATATGGCTAACGGTAGATAATATTTACTACCTCTTTCGCTATCTTTGTTACTTACTCTGGTAGACTAATAATTCTTACGCTTTTTTTTTTAAACTCGTTCAGAAATTGACGCTCTCAAAGCACATCATTTCAGCCAGGTTACATTCACCATTATCTCAAGCGGACTGAGAACTAAATCAGTGATCGTATGAACTCCTGGACATAATAATGAATCTAATGTATACTTTGTTTTTCCTGTTTTTAAAGCTCTTAACTGACTAGTGCTTGAGTAATTACCGCTATCAATTAAGAGATATGTTGTTTACATTTCTCGTTTGCCTCATCTTGACTTGCCTTACTGAGGATATTAGCCTTTGACTCAATTTGTTAAAGTTATATTTTTTCTAAAGTGTTTACTTTCTTTCTTTACAGGTTATAGACTTCGGTAGTTCATGTTACGAGCAACAACGCGTGTATACGTACATACAGTCGAGGTTCTACCGAGCTCCTGAAGTTATGATGGGTGCGAGGTACGGCATGCCTATTGACATGTGGTCCTTGGGCTGCATACTGGCGGAGCTGCTAACAGGTATGTACATTTGAAATTTGTGGTCCAAAATCTACCATAATTCATTAAGGTTGTAAGAAATCGCCGTGAGGGATAAGACCGCCGATTGTTACTTGTATGTATTTGTAATTCAACTTTTTTGTTTCTTTCAATGCGTTAACAATAAAGATAAAATAAAAAAATTGAAAATAAGTATTATTTCTGTGTCTTTATATCTATCAGTTAATATACTGTCTTACATCGATCATGTAATTTGACATCCTTGAAACAGTGGTAGCGACTGCTGTGCTTAAGGTGTCGGGTTCGATTCCCGGGTACGCCCCGAATTTGTATGATCTGCAAATATTTGATTCGGAATTTGGGTGTTTTCTATGTATAATATAAACGAGTATGTAATTAAAAAATATGTATATGTCTATAAATTTCAGTTGTCTAGTACCCATAACACAAACTCTGCTTAGCTTGGGACTAGATGGCGTTGTGTGTAAGATATTTACTTAAAAAAGTATTTATTGGTTTACCAACAACTATTACACTTTTTCCTAGAACAAACACAAGCTCTTTGCAAATTATTAAGTGTACAATATCAAAGGGCAAACACAGCTTTATATATAGAAACTAGTCTGATGGTCTATTTACATGATCCCTTGTTGTAATTCCAATTTAAATATCATTCCGATACTAAAGTATTTATTTATTATTTCTAATAATTGGATTTTATGTATTGCGTTTTAAAAGTTGTATAGATGTAATGAAAACTAAAGCAACGCTTTCTATATGCAAAGATGTAACGAATGAATATTCATAAGCTCAAATACATTTATCTTTCCAGCATTACTTTTTCTTCATTATTTATTCCATTTCGTAATCATCCGATCTTCTTTTCGTTAAAAAGCGAACTTGTTTAGTAAAATTATATACATTTTATAACACTTTAGATTTAATGACTGTAGAACTGTAATTTACCTACTATGTTTATGTTTTTAATATACATATACATATTAGACTTAAAAACACTTATATAAGAAACAAATATATGTATACATTTATCTATATTTAAACTGAACAAGTCGCGCTGTTTCGTTTCTACTATTGCAGTCAATAAGTACAGCAGTCGTGCAACTCGATTACCAAAGACTTTCGATAGACAAACTGCACTATCACAAAATTATCATTGAATATCCACTTTGACAATCATAATAATCGTATTACGATGGCTTAAAACCAGGCCTCAGACAAACTGCAGATAAACGTCCGACAGCTGACAATGCAGATATTCAATTTAATATGCTACAAACGGCACCCCGTAAATGAATCTTCACCCCTCTACTTTACACCGACACGATTTCATTCGTTAATCTCCTTACCACGGTGCGCAACCGCTATCTGCTGATTCTTTGAACATTACAGACACAATAAAACGACAAATGTTCTCTGCCTCTCGACTGCTCGACTGCCTCGTTGGCGTCGCGGTAGCGTATGCGACTGCTATGCTAGAGGTCTCGGGTTCGATTCCTGAGTCGGACCAAATGTTTGTATGATCTGCAAATATTTGTTTCTATGTATATATGTATTAATATATTAGTTGTTTAGTACCCATAGTAACTCGGGTTAGTTTGGGACTAGATGAAGTTGTGTGTTTAAAATGTCCGAAAATATTTATTTATTATTTATACTCTCCATCTTGTAGTCTGAAAAGTGAAGAAAATAGATGACTAAGGGATCAAGCTTTGGATTAAATTCAAGATTTTTTTGTAATCCTACTCATATACAGATAATGGGATAATACGTCTTGTAAACAAATTTATATTTGTGTAACTTACTCATTCGAAATGAATGAATTCGAAAAGAATGCGTCCACTCTTTTATTCGGTTACATGAAATTGTACTTTAGTGTCTACGTTAGATAGCAAATAAGTTTTGGTGGATTATAAAATGAATTCTTTTAAGTAGAATATTAATTATACTATTAGCTGCAGAAACTACTTATACACATTTATTTTAATCATAATTATAATCTAATATTCCCAAAGAAGACTTACTCTAGTAGCTTTTCTCTGAAATTTAAAGCAATAATGTAATGATAAAAAAATACACGACGTTTTAAGAAAATCGTGACATATCAGGATTTTCATTGATATGTAGGACCTTTTTTTTTAATTTTTTTTTTTACTTGTGGAAACCCCTTCGGGCCTTCACCCCACCAGGGTTTAACGGCGGGGCGGTGTGTCGGAATCGAACCGACTAAAACCACACGGTGTGCCACTCTGCGCCTGAGACGGGAGAGATCCGGGAACCGCTTTCTTACGCCATTCGGACCCCGTTGATATGTAGGCCCATACCCCAACCCCTCTTCCCATCCCCATTCTCCTCCCCATCCCGCAAAGGCCGGCAACGCACTTGTGACTTGTGATGTGTTGCAATTGTCCATAGGCGGCGGTAATCGCTTACCATCAGGCGATTCCGTATTCCGTCCTCCTCGTCCTCCGTATTCCGTCTTGCCCGCGATTCCGTAAAAAAATATGGAACGCCCTAACGAAAGTACTTCACAGTAAATCACAAATCGTCATCGTCATTTGGGTCGCGACAAAACTATCCCTAATAAAAAGCGTTCTAGCACTGTTTGTTTTAGTTGTTTGTCAGACGACATAATTAATAACAAAGCGCTGCAGCGTAACCCCAAATTTTTAGATAACGCTCTATTTTACTATTCATTAAATTTAAAAACTTTTCTTGAGTAAACTCTAAAACAAAGTTTCTTATATAGTTATGATCATTCTGATGCGGACAAAGTTCACAGTATAGTAGAGTATAGACATTCAGTTTAGTTTATTGTAATAAGCAATGATTTAACTGTTACAGGGTTTCCGTTACTGCCCGGGGAAGATGAGGCAGACCAGATGGCTTGTATCATCGAACTGTTGGGTATGCCACCGCAGAAGCTTGTCGAGCAGGGCAAACGGTCCAAGAACTTCATAAGCAGTAAGGGTAATCCTCGATACTGCGCAGCCACTACCTTAGCCGATGGCAGTGTGGTGCTAACAGGAGGTAAGACTATCCAAAATTTTGGCACTTCTATAGTATTTTTAGTGTGTTACAGTGACGTTTATTTCCAAGCTCATCCAGTACTAGATAACATACTCAATGCCTTGACAACACTCTTTACAGCTATTTACAGATTCCTGAAAAAAATCTAATTGCTAGACTACAGTAGCTCGTTATTGTGATTGGTTATAATCCGTTTGTTTTCTAAACTAGTAAAAATCAATGAAACAAAGCTGTAATTAAAATACGAAGATTTGATAATCTTCGTATTTTGATTAGAGCTTTGTTTCATTCGTCGTCAGTACTGTCGTCAGATATGATTATCTGACGACAGTACTTATCACAATGTGTCCTGCAATTTATATTGAGTCAAAAATACATAATAACATCTTAGCGGTTTTGTACAATTCTGGGTCACTTGAAAAATATATGATGAAACAAAACCCTAATGGAATCTAAGCTCTAAGCTATTTAACCGAATAAGTGGAGTGGGCCAAATTCTTTATTGTGTAGTTGTAAAAAATGGCTAAGTATGTCGGACCACTCATTATGATTGTTGTGTATATCGAATGTGTGCAAGCACCTCGTGCGTTAAGTACTTACATAAAATTTAGCAAAGCTTCTTTAAAGTTAATGAGTATATAGAGATAAATTTCGTTTACGAAATTTTATGCAGTGAGGTAGATACCTACCTCACTGCACTTTTATTTAATATATAAATAAAAATGGATCACTGAAATGTAACACGCATAACTTCCAAACCACTGCACCAAATCGGATAATTTTTTTGATGTGTTTGCTATTGTCAGGACAAGCTTTGTATTAAAGAAAGTTATGAGAAAACTGAAAGTGTTAATTTTTTTAGTCCACGACTGTTCTACCTGTAGAAAGCTGTAGCGGGCATAAATGATAAAAAGAAGCTTTTCGGAAATTTAGAGAAAAAAAATTGCGGTACAAATTTCGTCGAGACAGCTAGCCAGCTATATCATCATCGTCATCATCAGCCTATCGCAGTCCACAAAACAATGAAACGAAGCTCTAATCAAAATACGAAGCTTATCACATCTGACGAGAGTGCTTATCACAATTTGTCCTGCAATTTATATTAATTCAATATTTTTTTTATTATCATTTTTTCTACTTAATATACTCAAACTTAATATATTGTATACTTTTTAAATTGTTTAAGAGTTTAGTAAAAAGGTTTGTACATAGGTCATGTCGGTCATCGTTTTGGATTATTTTTTGGATGAGATTATTCTTATCATTTGGCCATTTTCATAGCCCCAGAGTTTAGATTTTGTACTTGAAAAATAAATGTTACAAAGAACCAAAAAAGAGTTAGCCAAATGCAAAGACTGTCGTTCTGTAGTAATGCGTTTACACAAATGTATTAAGCAATTGGTTTAGATTTAAACAGATACTTGTATATAAAAAAAGATTAACGAACTTTTAGTCGGTTTATTAATTATTTACAGACTACGAGCAACGTAAACCTGACGCTCCATTTCTACATCATATTTAAAAATATATCCCGTCATCACAGTTTGCTCAACATTCCTGGCCGCCACGTAATAGTACTTTCTTTATCACGTAGCTCGTTAAAATATTAAACATTTGAATCATCCGCTTTACTAAAATATTTTGATAATTTGCAAACCATTCGACATTCGAAAATTGCCGTCACAATCTGACCTATTCGACTGACTCACATGCATCAGACTTTACTTCCATGAGTAATATCTGTCTGCCATGTGTCTGTGTTGTGACCCATCTTTATACATTGTTTGGAAACGGGTCCTGTCCTTTCATTATTATATTGTTTTCGTTGCTTTATCACTTTCTAAGAACACACATTTTACTAGCAAAGTTTTATTAAGTTTTCAAAATAAGCGATTATTTTTACATTGATATATGTATTTGTAATCTCGTCATAAAAGCTCTCTTTTCTCTCTCTCAAAACTAACGAACTCTATTTTCAAAAAACAAAAACTTTTTTTTTGCATGCGCTACACGCGTCTCACTCAAAAGCTTTAAATAAGGAAGTTGTTTTTATGAAATTACAAAAAAATACATTTTTGGCTTTTTTAAAGAAAAGAAATTTGTTTGATTTTATAATTATCCAATATGACGTATGTAATGTTTTATACCAAAAGCGTCATGCGGATTGAATATTCTTTTTATTGAACAGGCTTTCTAACCTCCGTAGTAAAGTTGTTTGACGGGGTACGAACATCTATGGGCGAGGTGAAACCGGTTGCCAGATGTTTTTTGTTTGCTGGATAATCTTTAGCTGGTTAACAGCGAGCCTACATGCAAAGCATGTTAAGTCTCCCACGGCTTAGATTTTACGGATTTCTCTTTTTCGTCTATAAAAATTTTGAAGTCCGTGTGTTGACTGATTAAAAAAACCGAGTTTTACCACCCAGAAGCGACTAAAGGCGTAAGTTATGCAGAAAGGGCCACACTTCGGCATGAACGGGCTGGCTCGACCGGAGTGATACCACGGAAGAAAACCGGTGTGAAACAGCGCTTGCGCTGTGTTTCACCGAGTGAGTGAGGATACCGAAGGCCCATACTACAACCCCTCCCCCAACCCCCAAAGGCCGGCAACGCACTTGTGACGCCTCTTGTGTTGCAGATGTCCATGGCTGTAATCGGTTACCATCAGACGATACGTCTATTCGTTGCCCGCGATTCCATAAAAAAAAAACAACATCACTGCAGAGTGAGGGAAAATTGGATACAAACCATATACACAAATGTTATAATACGCCAAAACCTTCTTTTAATAAGATGCTTATGTCCAGCAATGAATTATTAAAGGCTATTTTGATTGTTGTATATATGTTACCTTGTGATGCGAATAATAACATTAAAATTATCAACACAGACCAAAGGCAGACTATAGCCATGCATAAATTTTATTTAAACGGCCAGTTCCCTTGGTGTACTGCCAAAATAGGTGATATAATCTAATAGTATTTGTCACACTGCGGTATATAATTTCAATATAACTTTTATAGGCCTATAAATTCTATGATATAATTAGTTTTAGGATAAACATAGCAAAACAGAAGCAACAGGCTAAATTGGTTCAATCAGTCACCGAATACGTATCGCAGATTTCGTAACCCTTGTGCGGAGAGACGATGAAATGTTCTAATAACACTTGTGTGTGGTTTAAAACTTGGGCATCAATTGAATCTAAATATAGTACTTTTTTATTCCTTTGCAATAAATATTGTATTCATTTGCATTTTATATAATAATGAATATTTGTACTATTTACAAAACTAAAAGAACGGTCTATTAGTCAAAAATGCTGTTGTTGAATAAGGAGTTTGTTAAAGGTATTGAGAATTCTATAGCAAAACATTATATTATTTTTTAATGTTAACATACCTGGCAATCATTTCAATAATATGTTATTATGATCTAAATTAAAGTTCTTTAGTATCTGTACTAAAACATGTAGAAAACATAATAGCTGACATATTTTGTTCAACAATAAAATCAATTTGTAATTTTTTTATCATATTAATAATTCGCATTATGTATTTTTTCAGGCATGTCCAGAAGAGGAAAGACCCGCGGTCCACCGGGGTCTAAGAGTTTGTTCATAGCATTGAAAGGATGCCAGGACAGATTCTTCGTCGATTTCATAAGACGGTAATATCATTGGACTTATATTGTCGTAGTAGGTTTTGTAGGTAAGCTTCGCGGCGTTGTGCTTTATCAGGCTGTGATGATCTCCTCTTTGCTGAACTGCACATGTATTTAGGTCACAAGTAGCTGAGTGGTGACTGGTGACAACAGTATTGCAAACAGGAGAACTTGAAACAAACCCTGTTCGTCTGGCTAAGGTGGTATTGTAGGCCAAAACTTCATTTCTAAGACCTAGAGAGGCGCTCATAGCCCAGTTGCACTTGGTGATTAGAAACAATCACTGCCGGTAAGCAACGACGGCGCGGTCAGTACCTGGATGTGTGACCTCTAGTGGCATGTTACCATGAGCATCTCCGTGATTCGGAGGTCACGTTAAGCAGTCGGTCCCTGTTGTTATCATACGATATCAGTCGTGAAGCTTAGTTGGAGGCCTTTGGGCGGCTTAAAAACTTCCAACGGCAAGATACGTAGCCATAACGTATTCTTGCCAGTCCCCAACCAGCACTTGGCTAACGTGGGGACGCATTACCTTAACCCTCTTGTGAGAGGAGACCTGAGCCCAGCAGTGGGACGTTATGAGTTGTTTGTTGATGATGAAGAAGACCTATGTCCAGCAGTGGGTTATTAAGGGTTGTTAATGAAGATTTGTTTTTATCTGTGGTCTGCGGTTTTAACAGTGGAGAATTAGGATAATAGAACTTACTTTTCGTCCCTATTTAGTAGTTGTATTCATTCAATGGTTGGTGGCCATTTATGGGTACTGTTTTCTTCTTATGAGCAGGTGAGCAGTATGATAAAAAGTGTGTAATGTTTTGCAAGAATTAGACTTGATTTTTTTCTTTTCTATCAACCGAGATTCCGTGATTATTGTATTTAAATAAAGGTTTTGAGCATAAAATTAAGAGTTTTAACATATAAACATGTTTTAACCAGGTCCAAATGATTACAGACGGAATAAGTGGTATTATTTGTGCTGGGTTCTAATCGAACAATAGATATCTGAGCAGTCAAGATCTCTAAGCACTCGCCCAATAAGCCGGTTTAATAAAAGTGATGTCTCAACTCCCTTTTCCATGAACTCGACCAATAGATGTTTTTTTAAAGGAAACGTATTTCAAATGAATGACCTCAATATCTAGTATATGTAATCTTTTACGGTTTAAAATAAATAAGGATTTCCTTACAATGTTTTTGACGTTTTCGCTTCAACAGTTCGGAGAACTATGGTGTCTGTTCAATGTTTTAAGGGGTTAGGACAGTATTCACAAGAAAATACCTGATGGAACCGATAAATACAGTCATGCAGTATACAACGGGAGTTTTATTCTGATAAAATATCTGCAGTATATCGGCTTTTACACGTAGTAGAGTTATTTATATGCCTTCTATATATTTTTAATGTTTAAAAATCGCATTTTAAAACGAATTCAGTACGGCATTTCAGCATTTATTTTTTAATCAGAGAATTCGCGTCTTACGAAAAAACGAAATGTAATTAGACACGATTCAAAATGTCGTTCTAATTATTTTTTCTTGTAAAACTGTATTTTACTTTGTTCGAATTTTAGTGTTAGTTTAATTTAGGGAAATATCCTGCGTACTTAATACTCACTATTAGTGACTCTTGAAGTACCCACTTATTGGTATTAATAAATTTTTTATTACACTTAAATATTTTTACATGTCTAAGATACTTTTTATGAACTCACGAATCCATTTATTTTAGTTTTCTAGTAATTCTCGCAGTCTACTACTAGTCGTAAGCCTAACCAATTGCACGCCTCTTGATTCTATCCTCGGCTCCTCGTATCTATTTCCCTGGCGGTTATTGTATATTTCTTGAAATTATAGAATTTTCGGCTATTATATACATATAATAAAGCACATTATGTATCAATTGCAGGTGCCTGGAGTGGGATCCGGAGAAGCGTCTGACGCCAGCTGCTGCATTGCGACACGCGTGGCTGCGCAGGCGCCTGCCTCGGCCGCCGCACGACGACGAGCCGTCGCCCGCGCCGCTCCCACTGCCGCACTCGCTGCCAGCCAACCACGTTAGTATAGCGCACCACGCCAAGCGCCTCGCGCACCCCAAGTGCACTGATAAATAGGTTTGTTTTGCTTACCTTTCTTTTTGGTTACTTTCACTTACTCCTGTCGAAATTTGGCTCCATAGTTATCCTTGTGTTACCACACATTTAGAATAAACTACAATTCAATAGATTGATAAATTATGATTGTGTTGCTAGCTGATTCTAATTCTGAATGAGGTCGTTGCCAGGGCCAGCCAACTACGCAAAATGTAACGAATACTCTAAATATTAAACTCCTAATTTCAATTTCGGTTGTTATCTTAGGATAACATTCGCGAAACTTAGTTGGAGGCCTTCGGGCGGCTTCAAAACATCCAACGGCAAGATTACGTAGCCACAACGTAATCTTACCAGTACCCAACCCACACTTAGCCATCGTGGGGAAATATGGCCTTAACCCTCTCCTGAGAGGAGACTCGAGCCCAGCAGTGGGATATTATGGGTTGATTTGATAAATATTACGCACTTCTCGTTGCTACTTGAAAAATATTCATTTCGGCTCAAATGGATCGTAATTCCTAGCTTTAATTCTAAATCCTATCAAAGCATGTGATGTGTAAACTAATTTGTAGACACAAAAACATACTTTTTCAACTTAATAAAATTTAGAAAATAGATACACTTGTCTCAATTTTAAGAAAATTGTGTCCTATAAAATTTAGCATTACACTACCTATTGTGATAAATAAAATAGTTTGTAAGGTATTTTCATTGAATGAGGTTTTAACGGATGCGGAGCCAAACTTCACAGGAAAAAGGGTCTTATGCTTGTGGAAATACGACTTCATTTCTTATTGTCATGTAAATAATTTAAAATGCTTATGTATCTCTATATATTATAATAACATATACTTATAATTATGTATTGTGTATGAACACTATCGCTTTGTTCAGTGCATAGATATTGTTTCAAAAATTTACATGAAGTAATATTGTGTTGTCTTATTACCACAAATAATTATTATTTATTTCTAAGTTCTCATTTTAATTTGCGCGTTACTCGGTTTTTAAAAGGTTTTTTTTTATTTATTTTTATCTTGATGGTCATATTTATACTTATTTTTATGTCTATCATTTGAACTCCTCGCGCTTTCATAGTTATCCTTATAGTTGCCTATGGTAACCGCTTGCCCCCAGACGCCTCATGCGCTTGTTTTTGTCATAGTTAAGCATATGTGTAAATAAAAAACGCAATGCAAAAAATATAAAATTGGTGTACTTAGATACGGTCCCTTTGATCGCATCGTCTAACCTGCAGATTTTTATCAAAGTTAAATCAAAGGAGCAGACTATGGTGTACACCCACAAGTAATATACGATTTCTCAATGTAAATGGTTGTGTTTATTTGTTGACTCTTCTAACGTGTAAACTTAAACGTTTTATTCATAAAACGCTAGAAAATTGTTTTTATTTTTCATGTAATTTGTCTTTACTGCCTAGTGAAGCATCTATTTATTATTATGAATTGATATATGGCGTGCGAGTGTACCGACATTATCTAAAAGAATGGACTATAATAATAATATTTCATACACATCACACACGGCCCTCCGATTTTGATCTAGGCAGATCATACTACTATAAAGGGTAAATAAGACTACTTCTGTTTAAGATCATTTTTGCACCCCGGGTTTTCCCGTAGTTGAGTTGTTGTTTTGTTTTTTACAATAGCCACTGCAGGCGTGTAGCTAGGGTGTAATATTATATTTTCCATTTCTAAAAATATTGACACACGTCGAAACCTCTCTATGACGTATCTCCCCCTAATCGATGACATATCATGTGTCCCAATTCTAAATTTAGGCCGCGAACACTTTAGTGAATAAGCTTATTGCCCACTCGGCTAACTCGTTCCGAAATATGTATTTAGTCATATGATAGGTCGTTAACTATGAGTGTGGTTTAGTATTTATAGAATTACTTCGTGATTACTCTATAATATCACACCGACTATAATGTTGGATATTAATCTATAATATTATAAATAGGTAAATTTTGTTAGGATGTACTGTGCCGATTTTAAAAATTGTTTTACCAATAAGAAAACACATGATTTTTGAGTGTCATAGGCTAAATATTCACCCGAAAAATGATTACTACAGGGGCTAAAACTAGTGGATTATAAAACATAATTATTATAATAAGAGTGTGCAAAGCTATTAAATAACATGTGCCCTTTATTATTCATAATCATTTGATAAATATAAAACTATAGGAATCCTGTATATATTTTCACCGGACTCAGCACAATTTTTTTCCTAGTTATGTTGCTAAAATAATTGAGCCCCAATGTTATGTGACTTTTAATAGACAAAATATAAAAATAACTGCCTTAGAAATCTTTAACATCTAACGTTAATTCTAAGCTTGTCTTGAAGAAATCGGCGTTGACGATAAAACCGTCAATTATTACGTCGACAACTTTCTAACCTATCTTTTCTTATGTTTTTATTTTATGTATAAAGTAATATGAATAAATAAAAACATTAATTTTAAATGAAAAGAAATATTATCGCATCTCTTATCAAGTTCTTGTGTTTTATTAATAAGTTATTGATTGTTGTCACATTCAATACTTATATACTCCGAAAATCTCTGAAACACAATGTTGATGCAGCATTATACTGGTTTTATGCAATGTATGTTTTTTTTTAGTACACTTTGATTAATAATAGGTACATGATAAAATCCAATTAAAATTGTGTTCACGAGATTGTCAACTTTTTGATAATTACAAGCGGAAAGTTTAAATCATGAACTTTTGGCCGAGCATTTTTAATTTTCCAAATTTCTAAAACCCTATATAATGCTAAAAGTAGTTCCACAGTGACTTTAACACAAATTTATACAATTATTAATATTGTTTAATAAGTTAAATAACTAATTTCCAACGGTTTTACCAAGACAATTTCTTTTTGACCCAAATTAGAAGCAATCTCTATTAAAGGCAATAATAGTGTGTCTTCTTAATTGTTTTAATGCTCAATTAGCATAAAGTATAGTAGAACGTTTCTGAAACTGTGCTGTCACGCGATTACAACTTGTCTTAGATTGTTATCTACCCCGTCCTAGTTAGTCGTTCTATTAACTGGTATTTATGTCGATAACCAATTGTTGACATACTTGTATAGTTTACTATAAAGATATCAATAAATAATATGTTATTATGTAATGTTCTCTCCCCAACCCGCAGCGTGGGGTCGTATGGCCTTAACCCTCTTTTGAGAGGAGACCCGAGCCCAGCAGTGGGACATTATGGGTTGTTGATGAATGTTGTCTCGAAAACACCGAATTTCTGCTGTTTTACTGATATCAATAGGAAGAAGTATTTTGGTAGAGGAATCGATTATGTATGTATATTTGTGGGTCGATAATCGATCACAGTTTTTTCGAAGACTAAACGCGTTTGAAAAAATTGAGGAGTACCATTTATATTTATATAATTAAAATCAACTACGGTCACCGAGTTATTAAGATTGATGGATGCCATCATTCAATAGCTTGCACCTATATTTTTAAAAATTTTGTTCAGTTTTAATGAAATATCTGTGAGGCATGAATGGGCCACCTCGACCAGAGTGATACCACGGACTCACAGAAATCGGGTGTGTAACAGCGCAAGCGCTCTTACACACCGAGTGAGAGAGAATCCCGGAGACCCATATCCCATCTCTCTCCACACCCCTTTACCCATTCCCCAAAGGCTGGCAACGCACTTATGATGCCACTGGTGTAGCGGGCGTCCATGGGCGTCGATAATCACTAACATGCATACGTATGCTCGTTTGCCCCCTATTACATGGAAAAATTAAGAGAAGTCAGGTGGTTTAATAACAAAAGTACCTGATATATGAAGCAAGTTTTGCATTAGTGCGCTTCGTGTTCTTTTTGTAAATTATCAGTTAACGCTGTTCGCTTATTTGCAAGCTTCTACACTAATTGTAGTTCGTACAGATTAAATTCTTTTACTTTTAGAAATTAATTTTTATTTGAATGCCTAAATCAAAGTTAATAACAATATATATGTTTAATTTATTTTCGAGTAACTTCGCGAGACGAAATAAACCTGATGTCAGTGGTTTTGCAATAGTTTTTTTTCATGTATTGGCCTGCCAAAGTGCCTCTGCTCTGCCTGGTGGAGAGCATAAGCAGAATCCAAGAATCCATCCAGAATACTCATTGCGAATGCAGACAATGGAACAATGCAGCATGGTGACCCACTCAATGGTAGCCTGGTGATGCTTCTTTATCATTGGGCCTCTCTTGTGTGAATAGGGTAGATCCGCGCCGGAGGGCCCGTTCGTACTAAAATGAACGTGGCTCCACTGCCTTTAACATGATAGTTAAGCTCTTAAGTATTTCGTACTAGTTGCCTCAATAATATAAGTATCAAGAAAAAAGTATCTCCATCCCCAAATATCATTGAAAATCGGTGCCTCGGTTTAAACAGAAAGCGCAACAGAAAGACAGTCAGACTTACTTTCGAATTGATAACATTAGTATGGAATATGGATATCAGGTATAGGAACTAGGAACTTCAAGTGGTGTTCCGTCCCTGGACACAGCGTTGATGGTTTTCTTTGGTTGTCTCCAGACGTCGGGTGGTTGCGTGGGGAGCGGTGCGGGGGCAGGGGCGGGCGGCAGTGGGGGAGCGCGGGGGGGTTCCCTGCGCACGCCACTCGCCCGAACTCCCGTCACCTTCAATGCCTCGCAAGTCGCCAGTGAGTTACTGCTCTTTTTATTTCTGACACATTCTATGGGCGATCAATCCGACGGCCCATACGTCACTATTTTACTAACACGAATAGAGTCGTAAACTTATTGTATTATTTACTAATTTATTGAGTTTTTGGGTATTTAACTCTTTCTAATAATGTGTATCGTTGTTTTTTCTCGTGCACCCGTGATTATAATATATCGGTAACATTTTTTTCAAAATAACTTATTTTTCCAGAAGCAAAATTGCAAGCGGCCCTTTCAGAGGAGAGCG